>KZ652347.1:3506-28035 GCA_001010745.2 Gerris buenoi
ATATATCGAGAAACGAAATACTCGAACAAATCTATCATATATATTTTTGTAAAAATTATATACATAATATGTATACAAATTAAACATTTATATTATATGTTCCAAGATTCTCGACTAAGTTTTTTCTCTATTGTGTGATAGCGGACTTGTCATGAAGTCTGCTTTAGAGCAGCCGAAACCGGTCAATTATTTATTATAATGTTTTGTATGAAAACGATGTGTGGTTATTGAACTACACCTCTTGATGTATGCTTATTTAGAGTGGCATTAAGCTATCGATTTGTTTGAGCCTACATATATCTTTGCCCTATTGAGAAAGTTGGTAGAAAGTTAGGAAATGTTGGTGCTACTAATAAGGTTTTAAAGGATACAAAAAACTTTACCATATCCAAACTTTAAGTGAGCGAACAAACCTTGTTTTTGAAAAAATCCTGTCGTGATTAAAGACTGAAATAATTCCCGTCAAAAAGGCAGGGAATTTTAAAATAAAATATATTTAGCCATATTCTTTCTGAATAAGGCTTAATAAATTTACTATTGACGAGTCTCCATTTAGTCTAAAAGTACCCAAACATTTTAATTAGTCATTGGTTTTTGCCACTTAATATATTTAGTCATCCTAATTTCTTAGATAATTGTTTAAAATAAAATTGCTAAAAACTTTGGTTTTACTCAATACTTTTCGATGAAATCAAACCATCATAGGCAACATGTTTGCGCACACCTCAGCAAAAAAATTAATCAATTTCGTTTTGACAGTTTTGCACATATAAAGTCGGACTGCGGTGGCGACAGACAAAACTTTAAATTTATAAATAAAGATTACGTTTATCTTATGTCATTTTTAACACTTTGAATATTAGAGGGGATGGTTGAACAATATCACTATATTGTGTTATGCGCTGATTGTTTATGTGCACTGAGAATCGATGCGAAGCCTTAAACATAGTTGGGAGCACCGTTTTTAATAAACTTAGTAATTTTAAAAAGTAGTTTTACTTCATACCTAATTACTAAAACAGTACATTTGTATAATTTATACATCTGAAAGATTGTAATTGTATGATTTATACATAGAGAGATAATATCCCTTTTGTAAAAACATTACATTCGAGCGAAGCATTTAGTTAAGATTTACTAAAAAATTATACAACTAACCTTGCTTTATTCTGAGACTAGCAAACGCATTTCACCAAAGGTTCTTTACTTGATCAGCCAAATACATCACGAGACACGCGAACTATTCTCAAAGAGTTAAAAGTCACAAAATCGTGATGAAGAAATTGTTAACGTTATGGAAATCATGTGAATAAATAATTATTTAAATTTTTGGTAGTTTTATTACTACGGAAAGATTAAACTTTAAATAATCCAAATTAAAATTATCAATAACTACAGGAGACATACAGAGAAAAATACACCCCCGCACCGGAAATCGAACCACGGGACCTCCTATTAATCCGTACAGGTGCTCATACCTCTCCCGTAGTTATTGATAATTGTAATTTGGATTATTTAAAGTTTAATCTTTCCGTAGTAATAAAACTACTAAAAATTTAAAAATTGAAATTCTAATAGATGTACTAGGTACAGGTACTAATTGAGTACTTTACAATTATAAGCGTTAATTCTCGGTCTAGTTCTGTTGCCGTGAATATTTGGCTCTCTAGATTTGTAGGATAAGATTTAAAGCTTGGATTCGGGAATATGTATCAGTTACGACAGAGAAGAATCATTCTCCCGTATAGCTCAGATGGTAACAGCACCTGTACGGATTAATAGGAGGTCCCGTGGTTCGATTCCCGGTGCGGGGGTGTATTTTTCTCTGTATGTCTCCCGTAGTTATTGATAATTGTAATTTGGATTATTTAAAATAAATAATTATCGTTGAGTGAGTTTACTCTATTAGTTTCACTTTTCGATGGCTTTCTAGGAAGCAGCACCACCGGCAAAACTATGGAAACGCCAGGGCTTGGGAGTTAGACATGGATGGACAGAAGGCAGTGGCGTGAAAGGACGAGAGAGGGAAGATAACACTTAAAAATTACGGGAAAATGATTCAGGTGTATGAAAATTGCGGGAAAGGAAAAGGGAGAAGGAGGGAAGTTTAAATCGAACCTTCAGTACATCACAGAAGACAGGGTTGTTATTTTTTTGTGACTGCAACTATGTTGGAGTCGATTGACTGTCAGATGGTGTAGCGTTTAAGATTTTTTTATTTTATTTTCTTTTAAATTGTATACCATTTGATAAGGAGAGTATCGATACAGGATACTCTATATCGATACATCGAAGTGGGAGAGTGGGGACCCTAGAGGCCTCCAACTCTCTTTCTACTAGTTGCTCTCAAACATTAATCGAAATAACATTTACACCTTTTCTAATCGAATTCAAAATCCAGGTGTTTAAATCAAAATAGTTTTCTTATTCAAGTCACCCACACACCTTTATTAAATATAAAAAACATAAAAAGACACATAAAATTACTTTGAGACTTGAGAACATATTATATATATCCTTAGCTGTAAAGAGATAGTTCTCATAATTAACTTATATTTATAAAGCTTTACAATAATTATTATTAATAGAATTATGCTATTCATTTATTTATTTTATAATCATTGCAATAATTATTCCATTTATAATAATAATATTTGATAATACTACTTTATGAAATTAATTTATAGCTATATATTATAGTTTTATACAGTTATAGTTTTAAATAGTTCCATATTTTCTATACTCTTTAGCATTTGGTGATAAGGCAAAATAAGTCACTGGCCACCACCACTGTCATTGTGCCATAGAAGTTCTAAGGGCTAGCACTACGTAGTGACCTCTGATTAGACCTCTAATCATTTATATATGGTCTATATTCTTTAAGTTGTGTTTTCCTTCCTGAAGGCGGGTTAGACATTTATATTGATGCAATGGTTTGAGGGTCAGAATCTAGTTCTGCTTATATTATAGTGGTTCTGAATTTTCCATTCATCATTTATTTAATATTATTTTTAAAAAAGCTTGTTTAAGATAATATAATGTTTCTTTGATAGTGTTATGAGCTTAAGGGAATTAGGTCATGGCTCATAGATCAAAATGGTTTAAGATATCTTAAAGACTGCTCTTAGCTTCCAAGTTCTAGGGTAAAATAATTTTCCACTTTTCTGAATAATATTTTCTTATTCTATAATCATATAAAGTATTTTTTGTAGTAATACAGAAGAAAACAAAATAATTTACTTGTAATCACTCTAGAAAGAAATAGAATAAATTTTATAATCATGTTCGTTCAATAAACAGAAATGGAATTAAGGTAGAATAGCTTTAATATGCTTATATTATATGTAAGGTACATTAGGTAAAATTGCTTTCAATTATTCTTTCATCAATCTTACTGCATGTCAATATGGTTGAATTGCTTTAAATTATGCTTTCTTCAATATGATTGTATATTTCTTATCCTTGTCTGTTACCCTTTATTTTAAATTTTCTAACTTTTCTCCGGTCTTTAGGGTATGTAATAATAAAACAAGATAATAATAAGAGCAAGGTGAAGTTTTATTATTACATACCCTAAAGACCGGAGAAAAGTTAGAAAATTGTATATTTCATATTCTATAAACATATCACAATTTATTATCATAAAGAACACATTCTACATATAACCATGAAGAGATCATTCTAAGAGCATAAAGACCGCATTATATAGCCATAATAATCTAATTCACTCTATAACCATAAATAGATTATACTAAAATCCAAATAGCTTCTTCTATAACCATTAGATGCCAACAAATCATTACTGATAATAACTTGATATTGGAGTCAATTATAAAACGACGAATAAAGATAGATATGATGCGAATTCCTTATAGAGAAGCAAACAAGAGGAACTTTAAATTCTATGGCTTTGTCGAGGAGAGGTTGTTGTGCGGATTAATTATAGATTGGGTAAGCGGGGCGTCGTGAGTCAGAATGACGCGCGGCTTCCAAACTCAAACCATACACAACACCAGTACTAGCAAACACATGACAAATTACTAGTGCAGCCCCATACCCCACCCCCCGGTGTAAAAATACTATCTATATTACCAGTGGGCGTTTGTTTCAAACTAATCTGTTATGATCACATTTAGTCAAACATGATTAACAGTTGTCGTTCCGTTATTAGTTTGGATTCGTGTTTTTGAATCACTCGGACTCTTCTTTAATAAGATATTCAATGACTTATATTTAGTTTACGATTGCAAAACAACTGATTTGAAACCAAGATATAATTAGATTAATTTCTACTCACCAATCTACAATCTAGAGAAATTGTTTTTTTTGTAGATTATAGATTACATATAAATGGATAATAAGATTAGTAACTACTTCATTAAACTTTTCTCATAGTTAAAGAAAAGAAAAATTAATAATTTTAAACATTATTACGTGGCGCAAAAGAATAGGAAGGGGCAGCTCTTGACTCACATATTGCCATCTGCCAAATTATCTGATTTCCGAGACCAACAGGCGCTGATTCTATATTCTATCGAGTACTTTGGTACCCAAGTCCCCATGATACTAGGCAAATACAGTAAATTAAAGTGTCCGATTCCTCAGATAGTCAATTCTGTTTATACCTCCCATATAAACTATGAATTTACCAGAAGTGATGTTATGATGATGCAGAGTGCATCTATTAACATGAATCTCTATCTTTAGAAGATGTTAAATAACAACATAGTTAATATTTCAGTCTTAATATACTATAAGACCAAACGTGATGTTAGTATCCGTCAGGTTAAACCGCGTTTCACTATGTATTAAAACCTTCTATCTAGTAAGGTTATAGATCGAATGTTACAAGTACTAAAACGCTCCACAGAGAAATGCTTTAAATGTAATATTACTACATAAAAGGATTTAGTAGTTATACATAAGATATCTTGCTATGCATTGCGTTGGTGAGGAAAAATATAATTGAACAACATATAGTTATGTATGTATATTTTGCAGAATATATTTTTGCTTCCGAGCTTACCGAAGGTAACGGAAGCATTGTGTTCACTTTTGAGAACGAAAAACTTTTATGCCTTCGATTTTAAAAATTCCAAGACAGAAATCCGTTTCAGACATCGGGGAACATTTTTGGTCTCGTGTCTGTCTGTCTGTCGGTCTGTGTGTCCACGAATTTTGAAACGTCCGACGATAACTTGAGTAATTCAAGACCGATTTTGATGAAATTTGGTAGACATGTTCATTTTACCAATGCCCAGGACGAGTTCGTTGGACGACGTTATCTATTCAATCAATCGTTCACGCGTAACGCTCACGTAAACTTCAACTTCAAATTTAACATTGGCATTTTAGGCCGGGAAAAGAATCAAACTTCATCTATTCAATGAGACAAACATTTTTTTCAAATACAATTAGTACAATAGTAAAACCAGCAGCGACACCGCTATCAAGTGGTAAAGATCGCTAAAACTATAAATAGTTTTTAGACAATAAACAATATAACGATATAGTAATATAACAATAATGTTAATGATAATATAACAATAAAGTTGATGATAGGATGCGAGGAAGCTATGTGTCACACTAATTGGCAGTCTATTTTCATTTTACTCTTATTAAAAATTGCTTTTAATTTATTGATTTGTTTTTAAAGGGCATTCTATCGGTTGTCTTTTTATTATTATTTTTTTTTTTTTACGATGAAGGTCACCTTATGATGTGACTTCAAATAATTTAAGTGACAGCGTGGCGTCAGTATTTTTAAAATTATTATTTTTTTAAAGTAGTATGTTGTTAATTGTTCAATTCTTATATTAATTTTATTTTTAAAAGTATTTTGTGTGGATGAAATGTCAAATATATTATGTTTTATAATTATATTCATTAAGTTTTAGTGTTTATATTTCTGTCAGTGCAGAGCCTTATTATAATAGGTTACACGATTTATTGTAATTACATTTATTTGTTGGTTATGTTTCAAGTTTAATTGAGTTTTTAATTGTAGACCTTTAAGCCGGGATTACAGGGGTAGAGTAAACAGGAGAGTAGAGTAGTGAGTAGAGTGCACTCTACTTTCCACTCTATCAATTTTGATTTTGGAGCGTTTACACATAAGCTAGTAGTAAGTATAGTACGCTGAGTGAAAGCTGTTTGTTTACAGTTCGAAAGTGTCACTGAACTCTACTTGCTACTAGCTATGAAGACGTTTACACGGGTAGAGTGAGAAAGCTAGTAGAGTGGGAGCTGTGGAGGGGAAGTAGAGTAGAGTAGAGTCCACTTTACTGCATGTGGTATAGTACTCTACTCTACTCGCCACTCTACTCTACGATGTGTTTTTTCGGGTTTCTACGGGTAGATTTACTCTACTCGCTACTCTACTCTCCTGTTTACTCTACCCGTGTAAACCCGGCTTTAGGGTCAACAAGGCAGATCTTGACATCATTTTTAAAAGAGAAACACCAGGTCAGCGGCGTCAAATTTTTACTTCCATGAAAATGGAAGTATGGTGATACCCTCCAAAACATGATTCGGAGATATCTGTGAACAAAGGGTTTTTCGAAGTCGAGGATATCATTAAAATCCGTTTCATAAACATGTACGTTTGTGCGTGCGTATGTATGTATGTATGTTCATACGTTCGTTTGGAACTTTAAACCTTAATAACAATGCTTCAAGACATCGTATTGAGATGCAGTTTGCGGCATTTTTCAGAACTTTTGTCGGAAAAACTGATGGAGCAAACCCAAACATCGTAGCTTAACAACTTTTCGGAGCTACAGTCATTTAAACACTAAATCTGTCTATTGACAATAACTTCAGTAGGCTTTATTTGATTTCAATTTTTCTTTTGGGTATATAGTGTCCTGTATGTATATGGTAGATTGTACCTATAATGTTTGAGCACAATCGGACAAGCGCTTTGGGAGATATTGTTATTTTAGTGTTTTTACTTCCATGAAAATGAGTGTAAATACTGAGTTTTCTATATTGCTCGCGTATTGACAACACAACATTTCATGGAAGTCATGTGTGGTATTTCCACAGCGGCACTTACTCATATCTGCCAAATTTTCTGGATTCCGCGACTGGCAGATGCTAACTCCATCGCCCTCTACACGTTTATCCCACGTTGCAGGGTGAATACCGAAATAGGTTTGTTTCCCCCAGAGGTGGGGTCCGAATTCGAGAAACTAAAGCAATGAGCTACGGGATGACGCAGTAAAATTAATCAGTTTATCAACCAAAAATTGAAAAGCATGGCACAGACGGGTACGGAACACTAAGGAAAATTTTTAATGATCTATGACATTAGATCATATTATAAGATAATTAATTGTGACTACGCATTATGATACAGGAGTATAATTAAAAATATATAAATATAGTTAAATTTTGTATCCCATATTTTGAAATAATACATTCTGAACGTATTTTTAAAATTACTTTTTAACATACTATTGTTAAATATATATGTTATTTTAATTGTTAATTTAGAATTTAAATTTTTTTTTTATTTTTTGTAGCTGATATTATTAATTAAGATAAAAAAGGTACAACAATTTTTTTTTCTTTTAATAAATTTATGTTGTTTAAAGTAGTAGATTCTCAGTGAGACTCATATGATCTGAGGATCATTTTAATTATTTAAGTTATTAATTTTAAAATTGTTAAAAAACTATATAAAATTTTAACACAATTTAGGACTTGAGGTTAGTAAAGTGATTTAATTTTTTTTAAATGAGTAAGTTATAGCTTTTTTATTTTAAACGTTTCTTTTTGATTATATTTTAGGTCTGATGATCGTAAGGGGGGGGGGGGATATAACCCTTTTTTGATTAACTAATTGTTAATTTTACTAACCTATATGATCCTATAAAAAAGTAATCCAAAATTATCAAAAGTGCAAAATTGTATGAATTATTCTTCAAATAATGAATTACGTTCATTTGTCTTGTTAATGTTCACTGTACAATTTCATAATTGCTAAACACTTTAAGAGAGTTTTTAAATTTAAATCAGGGTATTAAAAATGTTTATCAGAAATTCATTTTCTATGATACAAATCTATGAGCGGAGTCTGGGAAAAAAATTTAGCAACTTTTTACTTTTTAACTATTTTACTTGAAGTCTTACGATGCCCGTAAGGGGTGAAATGTTGCCTTTTTTAATTAACTAATCCATAATTTATTAGGTTTGACTTTTATTTAAGGCTACACTAGATCTTATTCGTGCTTTTAATTGTATCCGAGCAGTATATTCTACGATACAGTAGGGGGTTTGAGACCGCACCTGGGGCTCAGCTGCAACACAATTTAAAGCTTTATATAATTTGAGCTCTGCTGAGTGTTCCGCTCTCTCTAAACAATTTAGTTTTATTTAGCACTCCCTTCCTTAAAAAATTTAGTCGATTCTTACAAAACAAAATCGTGTAACTTGAAGTTAATCAAATTCAAAGGACTAACGTGTTCAGTTTATAAAAAACAAAGCAAATACTTGTACTTCATTTGTAACTTTCTTCGTTACTTTCCTTCGTTACTTTCAATAAGAATGGATTTAGCGGTCAGAAGTTATGAAATCTATACCTTTTAGAGAAGAACACGTAAGAGACTCTGCGAGTCCAACCATAATTTTGTACTTCGGAGGTAAAAAAAACGTCCTTTTTGAAGTACTGTACCAACTGTTGTGGTAATGTATTTAATCTCCATAATTAGTAAATTAAATAAAAGAGATAATCAATGCAAAAAATGTATATTATGAAAGATTTGCTCTTTTCATCATAATCATCCCTGGCGCAACAGATCTCGACGAGCCTAGGCCTGAAACACAGTTTATCTTCAAGAGTCTCTGTCCAGGGCAACAGTCATTTATCTTCTGACTCTTATTATACGTCTGATGTGGTCGTCCTCCTTGTGCGTTCTCTTTAGCGTTTTCCCTCAAGTTTTTTTTTTATAAAACTCTTTTCTCTGATATACGCTCTACGTGGCCAATCCATCTTAGTCTTCCTTTACGGATTTCACTGACCAAATCAGGTTTAGTATACATATTATAAATTTAATCATTGTTCCGTCTTCTCCGCCGATCCTCCTCACAAACTGGGTCATAAATACGGCGCAACACTTTTCTTTCCCAGCGGTGCAACAATTCCTAATCACTACTGGTCAGTGTTCATGTATCTGACCCGTATAATTGGACTGGTCGGATAATGGTGATGTAGACTCATGTCTCATCATACATGTCACATGTAGTACTTTGATTTTTCGACTAGTAATCCTGCTTTTCCTTAATCTTAGGAGTGAAAAAATAGCCTCTATTCCCGGCCACTAACCTAGTTCGCACCATTTGTGTGACGCTGTAGTTTCTAGTTAATTGTGAGCCATGATACCTGAAATGATCTGCATTATTGAACTGATGTTCACCGAGTTCTACCTCATCCTGAGGCACAACGCCCCAACGACTCATTAGCATGTACTCTGTCTTCGTTTGATTAATCTCCTAGCTTATTTCGTATGCTGCTTGCATTTGCTCCTCATTTAATGATCTTTTGGGTCCTTTTAATGATCCGACACCTTCTGCAAAAGCAAGAATTTGAATTGACAGTTATAGAGGGTTCCTCCGGGTATTATTATTATATCTCGCTCAAAAAGTAAAAGCCTTGCCGATAAGACAGCACCTTCTCTTAGACCTTGATTAATAAAGAAGCTGACATCTGACAATCGATTTTTACTTTGCTACTGGTCTACCTTAAGGTTATAGAACAAAATTCTCATTATTAGTCTAATTAACTTCGATGGTATTTGAAATGCTCTTAAGGTTTCCTTAATTTTTCTCTGATTACACAATAATTAAGTGGTTTCCCTGTAATGCACACTGGTGCTCTCCAATCAATTTTTCCGCAATAGACGAAAGTCTCTTCTGCAGTATCTTGGTAAAAACAGTTTAATTTGTCACCCTTTTTGTGGATCGGGTAGATTTAAGCTTCCTGTCACTGTTAAGGCATGTTCTCTTGCTGCCTAAATCACAAAATGTTCCTCTTTTAGAGAGAAGATAGGTACAAAAATAAATTTCGGTTAACGGTCCCTAAGATATTTAGGGTTAAATAACCCATTTAACGTTCGCTCTTTCTGGCCATACAGCTTCGTACGCTAAGATAATAAATAAGTAGTAGATAAGGGACCAGAAAGAAGATGTTTTAACATTAACCTAAAAATTTAAAGACTCGTACTTATTCCAAAAAAGTTTAAAGAATTGATACAACCAATTAAAAATTAAAATGTAATGAATAGAAGAGAACTAGGTTTAAAATAATAATGGAGTTCAAATTGAGTATTTAAAATCAGGATCGGAGAGGTAGGTATCAGTAACCAGTGGTTAGACTATTGGGTACCTCTTTAGATTGTTACTTCCCTTTGATTTTTTAGAATATACACGACTTTGACTAAATAACTTTTAAGACATATGGGTGCTTAGTCCAATGTACTTTTTGACAAAGGAACATCAAACTTCAGCTTTATGAAGGGAGTAACAGTCTAAAGAAGAACATTGCGCACACCTACTTCAGATTGCTACTCCCCTCTGTTTTTTTTTATAAGGGAGTAACAATCTAAAGAAGTGCCAACAATTGCATATTATTTTAGATTAAACCTTCTTATTGCTATATTTAAGTGCAAATTATTATTATTTTTATCATTAAATTTCTTAATAAATTACCACATAACATCTGTCAATACCACCAATATTTTTGATTATGTAAACCTAAAATATATATATATAGCAGGAAATTAAGAGTTGAGTTAACTATCTGGAGTTGTAACTGAAGTGCTATTTAAAGCGTTATAAAATTATTAACAGATTTGTGGGATAAAATTGATAGATTTATTTTTTTTAAAGAAAATTCAACTTTTTCTAACGTCTTACTTTTTTAATTCAGTAATGTAATATAAGTTAATGAGACAAAAAAGAGAGAAAATTAGTGTGAAATTATGTATTTTAACAAGAATAAGGTTAGATGCAAAGCTTTTAAGAGGTATAACGAACAAGACACAGCCTGTTGCTCTTAATGCCATGTTTGAGAAAAGGAAAATTATTCGCGAAGATAAAAAGGCAGTATGATTTAATATACGGTTTAGTCTCAGGCTAGAGGAGAAAAGAAAAGAAAAAATATTAAATGTTAATTTATGTAGTAGCTTAGCACGTAAAAAAGAATATTGTAACTTTATGAAACTTTTCTTTTAGTATGTTCAGCAAAGCATCAAATGAAGCTTATTAAAATTATTCATCTTGAACAATGTTTTAATTAAATATTAAAATTTAAGAACAATATTCTATTTAAAAAATATTTAGGAATAAATTGCTTCTGTCTTATATAAATCTTCATATTAAAAGATGACATTTTGTCTTTAATTTCGCATCATGGAACAAAGCTTAAAGGAATACGCAAAGAAATGAGGATTTTTCTTTATCTTTATTCCTTCCTTACGGTAAAATAATACTTAATAATTTTATATGTTAGGCTGTTTACCTCTAGCCACATTTTCGAAGCATCACCTTTTGTGCGCGGAGTGAAACGCAATGCGCTTGGAGTAATGCGTCGATCAGTTAACATAAAAAGATTAGTGGGGATGTTTTTCTACAGAGCACATTGCGAAGGGTGCAATGTGCAATTCTAGATCGGACGTGAAAAACCGACTTCATCGAAGTAGGCTACTTGACTGCGCTTCTTCTTAAACAAACGAGCTTTAGGATCTGTTGTAAGGTTGATCGGTTGCCTTCAAAATAGATCAAAAGAGATGTAAACTACTCACCAATACCTGTTACCCTGAACGGTGACCTGACATAATATATCGACTGTGTACCGTGTACCTGCAATACCTCGTAACCCTCAAAATCGAAAATTTTGTTTTATTGCATTTTTTGACAGATTTTATTAATATCTACCTATGTGCAAAATTTAGTGAGCCTTAAGCAAATATTTTTTTTTATAGAAATGATTGCAATACTTCGTATTCATCATTTAAATAAAGTGTAAAAAAAAAACCTCGTATACGTCAAAGTTTTAAATCCTTGTTACCCCCCATGCATTGTAAGTCTTTGACTAGTTGTGGGATACGTTTAAGTGTGTCAGTAAAATTAATTAAAATCAAAATAAATATAAAGAAAAAAAATTGAAAATTTTTTAAACAACGTTTTTTGCTTTCCCTGAAAAATTTAGTTTTTGGGGTTACGAGGGATTGCAGGTACACAGTCGATATGCTACCTCTTGTTTAACCCTCAGGAACGCGCGGTCCTGTGAGGCCTAAATTTGAGATATAACTGTGAAATTGAGATAGATGTAGGCGAGATGGGAAGATAGGGATTTTTCTAGCTACATTTCTTGCTTTTATCAAGAGAAGCAGTCACTTTTTGACATCGTACGTGATTATACTTCAATTATATGCCCATATTGTCCCGCGCCACTTTCACTTAAATTTTAGTATTATGCTAATTTTAGCGAAATTTATACATATAATACAAAATAAACTAATAAGGTACCTGAATTTAAAAATAAAATAATACAAATATACAGAGAAATTTAAAAATTATAATTGAGACAGACTAATTTTGTGTTTATAAACTATGAGACTAAAAAATGCTTTTATCGATTAAAAAAATAATAGAACAATAAAACCAATTTAAATATGTTTTATAATATTTTGCAAAAATGATTTCAAGTTTATATTTATTATACATGTTGTGTGGGCATTGTTAAGTGGCATGTTAAGTCCTATCAGGGGTCCGCGCCTCCTCGTGTCTGTATTAGACCGCGCGCACCCGAGGGTTAAGTAGTTGTTAAACTTATTATTTTGAAAGCACTCTTGTTCACTTTATTTAAAAATTTATCGCAAACAGTTTTACTGCGTTAATCATAGTTTAGAGTAGTAGTAGTATTTCCTCTTCTTTTTCGTCCTTTTTATCTTTCATTATTAGCAAACCTAGTTGTTTTCTCTTATTTTCTCCATAGAAATTCATCAATGCAGTGATGTAATAACACTTGGTAATAGAACAAGGACTGGAATTCTGAAGTTGATGCGTCCAAGTTTTATTTTAGTAGAAAAACACCAACACTTGACTGGGAAAATTCGGCTGATTCGTAATTTAGTAACTTTATTATAAATAATTTGAACTATCCTTCTATCCACTGGCAAAAGGATTTAAATTAAAACGACTTATTAATAGATTTAAACAAGATTATATTATGTACATCGTCCAGTATTATGTTCTATATAATACAGGATTCCCTCTATCAATACTACTATTTACCATTCAATTTCACAAAATTGATCGAATATTCAAGGTATGATTGCCAAATTAATGGAACGTCATTCAAACTTTCTTTGAGTTTATATAAGAGTCAAAAAGTTAAACATGTTAGATTTAAAGTGTTCAACAGGGAGAAAATTGCTGTCTGTATCCTTCCAAAATAAATTTTCAAATTAAGTAGTGTACTCAGAGTGGTACAAGATAAAAGATAGCAATATCCTTGGAGCGGAGACGCCTGACATCTTTTCGTTCTTTGACCCCTTAGCCAACTTATAAAAGCATGAGTGATATATAGCTTCATCCAAATAAATTTCCTCGTTTACTCCCTGTTTCCCTTTCTTGTTCAATTTTCCCAATTTTACCCTCTACATAACTGCAAATTTTCAAATTTTTATGTTGGTTACTTTCAGATGTCAGGTGTGTCGGAAAAGAGGCATGCGCAGAAACGTATAAGGGTCCTTGTTTTTGCCGATGGACTCTAAAACGTCATCTACCAAGCGAAAAATGCCATAGTACTGTTAATCTGTCTTATTTTACAATCAGTTAATGATTATGATTTGTTATGACTGATTACAAACTCGGTTAAAAAATTTTGATCTGTTAACAAAGCTGAGCTATTTTGAGTAAGACATCATGAGAACTGAGACTGAACAGGCACCTGAATTTGACCTTGTAAAAACATATTAAGAGGTGCATTTCCAAGACTATAATAAATAAAATCATTGCAGATGAACTGAGAATGCTTGACTTCAACTTAAATGTCCAACTAAATGAAGGTTTATTTATATAGAATGTATTTCACATTATATATTATTATTCAATTGTATCCCGTGATATGTAGTTGTGAACGAAGTCTTACTAAAAGTACTTTATCTTATTCCGGTATATGTCACAGATAATAAGAGAAACTAGGGCTTTTCAGATGTCACTCCGCTTCGTTTGAAACTTTATTTCCTCTTATTTTTTTTTAGGATGTTCTTTTTCTTCCATCATGTCCTCGTTATCATTTTACGTTACAAATAAACGATATAGTAATGGATACGCTTGTTATGAAAGAAGGGTTTGTAACAGTTTCCTCAGAGAAATACGCAGTTGGTTGAGGACTAGAAACATTGTTGTAAATAATTTCCTTTCTCTTGTCAACTCCAATAGACGTGCCACAAGATTAAGTGTAAACCAAATGATAGAAGAGACATGTTAAACGTTGTTGTTTAATATAAAATAACAAAGAAAGATGGAAAAGTGCCAAATTTAATTATATTATATCGTAAATTCTTTGTTTATGTATAAATATTTAAAAAAATAAAATGAAATCATGTATATTCTTGAGTATCAATAATTTGAAGTTATTTTTTCATTTCATATTTTTTCAATATAATTATAACGTGTTGCATTCTTGATTATCGTTATTAAAAAAAAAAAAAAAAAAAAAAAAAAAAAAAAAAAAAAAACTTGGCAAGGGTTACTCGTGGTAATGATATATTTGACATTTTAGTACGGTTCGCGGATCTGAAGATATATTTGACATTTTAGTACGGTTCGCGGATCTGAAGAGTCGAATGAAAACAAAGAAACGGTATAGGTTTAATTTTTTTTTGGCACGCATTCTTCAAGCCATACTAACGGCGGATAATTAATATTTAAAATATAATCCACTCAAGAACATCGTTACGGATGAAATGTGATGAACCCATTATGATTAATTTTATTCGCATTTCTGGTTACTTTTTTCCGCACATGTAGTTAATAAAGAGAGAATGTATTACGCTCATAAATTCAATTTTGATCGATTACTCGAAACCAATTTCCAAAGTCCAAAACAAAATCTTTGCTTATGAAATCAGCAGATGTGTCTGCTCTCTATGCCGACGCGTGAGGCCTAAACTACTTCTGCCTGATTTCAATCAATTTGGCATATAATGTTCAGGGGTGCAGATCCCCAAATACTCTTTAAATACGTGAAATTTTGTTTTTCTCAAAGCGGCAAAGATAATTATGATTTAAAAAATCAGAAGACAGACCTAATGGATCAATCAATAGAACACCTAGGAGATGGGTCATTTGAGCAAAGGCAGCATCGTTCTGTTCAATACAGGATGGAGGGAAAAGGCAATTTTACACATCCACTTGATATGGGCCATTAGTATGAAACGTGTCATACCTGCCTGGGATTCAAACCATAGCCAGGTACATTGATAATGCAATTATTTTTAGAAGAGAGTTTTGCGAATACGCTAAATACTTGGCTAAAGACCTCTATATATGTTTAAAAAGTATGAAAACTTATTTGTGTAAAGTGGCAATTGATTTTGATAAGAATTAGGAAAAATTGAACAAGAAAGTAAAAGGGGAAATTTATTGGGAGGAAGAGATACATCACTCATGCTTTTATGAAGTGACTAAGGGTTCAAAGAACGAAAAGATGTCAGGCGTCTCCGCTCCAAGGATATTGCTAGCGTATCGTTTATCTTTTATCACTCTGAGTACACTACTTATTTTGAATATTGATTTAGGAAGGATGTAGACAGCAATTTTCTCCCTGTTGAACACATTAAATCTAACATGTTTAACTTTTCGACTCTTATATAAACTTGGAGCAAGTTTGAAAGACGTCCCATTCACTTGGCAATCATACCTTGAATATTCGATCAATCCCTTGTGAAATTGACTGGTAAATAGAACCTTATATTAAACTGCAAATAATAGTGGGCGATGAATGTTAAATCTATTAATAAGTCGTTCACTTTAGTTTAAATCCTTTTGCTTTAGGATAAAAGGATATTTCAAAAAAATTTTAGGGAAACCCAATTTTCCAAACATTTTCCCTCAAGGGGTTGAAGTTTCAGGGATTGAACTTTTTTTTAACGGAGATGCACGAGGTGTTAAATAAAGAGTAAAATCTGAGTGAAAAAAACAAAACATTATTTAAATATTTCACCAGATATATATGACCTCAAAAACAACATATATAAGAGAGGGGTTTCTTCCCGACACATGCATGTAATTTACAATTTTATTGAAGAAAATATAATATAATTATTCTTATTTTACAATAATATTTTTTTAGTTTATAAAAATGTTATATAACAAAATGTATTTGTAAGTTTGATGTCGGTTTATTCGTTTATCTCGCTTTATTACAAACGAAAACAGCAATTTTCTTAGACGATTGAAACTATAACAACTATCGTTGCAATTGCTGTATATAATTGACAAATTGCTGTATGTAATTAAATGAATAATCATGCAAGTAACTGGTCTGGAGTGTTTTAGATATAAGGTGAAGAGTGTTAGATGCTAATATGGGTGGTGACAGAGTCTGGATTTTACGAAGTAATGTAGTGCATTAACCTTCTGGATTCCAGTGTAATGGTAAGAATAGTATGGTCTTCTTGGATACTGGAATTTCTATGGTATAGGTAGTTATATGATTAATTGTGTTTACAATGGAATATGGCCACTACACCCATGGAGGGGTACACTAAACATATACACCTGGCTTTTCTTTGGATTTCCAATAGTGCTGAAGGGGACAAGCTTCTAATCAAAGAATTTAAATGAGGGGGGGGGGGGGACTCGTAAAATGCTGGCAGATAACTCGTGAATAAACCTGGCAACTTATGTGGAGGGTCAGGTGTTCAATAGTGCTTGAACAATAGTCACACAGTATTACTTCGTGTAGCCAAAAAAAGTGAGGGGGAGTTGAGAAAAGCCTGAAGGCTTGAGGATTAGGGTGAGACAGGGGGTGGTAGTCCGAATTCTAAGTGAGGACGGTGTCTGGCCATCTCAACAGGACTATGGGTAGGGTAGGGCAAGATTAGACTCGAGCTTAACAGCTCCCCTTCCGACACTACATCCATTTAACTTATACCACGATCCAACCCTACCAACCGTTTCACTAAATATGGCTAATGCCTAGCTTTCACCTTCATACTTCACTCATACTCCATCCTTCTCTCTAAAATCATATTTTTCCATCCTCCTTTTAGTCTACTTTAATACTTAGAAATTCTCAATCCTTAGGCACCTCATCGTGGCGAGGAAAAGTGATTCTATCCAATTAAAAAATAATAAAAACTTGAGAAACTCGTGATATCATTAATATTAAATTTGCGTTTGATTTAATCTCGTTTTAGTATAAAATAAATGCTAATTGAAGGCGATAGTTGGTTGATTTTAGTATTTATCCGACTTAATGATTTAGATTAGTTTTTCACGCTTACGTAGTGAGATTGCGATTTTTGCGATTGCGATTTTCATTTAAACTAAATAATTCTACCTATACCTCCTACTAAATTCACCTCTGGGTTTAATTTTTCTGAACATATATGCCAAATGTCATCAATGTCGGCCTAGTTTTTTAGGCTCAATGCATCTACACAGATGNATAGGTGCGTAGGCTTCCATAGGTGCGTAGGCTTCCATAGGTGCGTAGGCTTCCATAGGTGCGTAGGCTTCCATAGGTGCGTAGGCTTCTGCGGGTACACTCGTTACAGACTCGAAATGCTGCCTTCGTCGGTGAGGGCCCCTCGAATTTAATGGAAAACCCAGGTACAATCTAAGGCCCAGGAAACCAGTATAAATACACCGTTCTTCTCTCCAGTCGTCATACATACATCCTGTGTGTCGTCATGCATACATCCTGTGTTGTTTATGTCCTGTGTTTGTACATCCTGTGTTTGCTTCGAGTCAACATCACGATGCACAACACCCCTGAAGATGCTTCCAGCAGTGGAAGCGAAACGTCGGACTTTACCCCCTTCGTGACCCGGATTTCGCCGGAAAACCTAGCTCTTTATACTCAGTTAGAGTCAACGTTCTCGCGAACTTTGCGTGCTATCGCAAAGCCGTGGACCAAATATTTTTAAGTTGTCGTCAGACATCGGATCATCACCCACAAAGAGACACGGATAAAGACAGGCCAAAGTGCATTTTCCTTTTAGACGTACAAAGTTCAAAGTTTTTTTATTTCTTTTAATTTTGCAAAATTAACAGCAAAAGATGTCCGTCTTATATATTATTACTGTAGGAACAATACCTTAGGTCCAAGGAGATAAATTGAGGTGAAAGTTAGCCCAAAAATCTTAATTCATGTTAGATCTTTAAATCTCATTCAAATTTTAGAAGTCACCGATTAGAATTTTTTACAACACCAATTAAGATTTTTCAACTATTTTGATCATCTATCACACCACTTTAATTTCTAAGTCTAATTGATTCGATATCAACAGTCCATTGAGTCCATTGTTTTGCAGGACATTTTTATCTAATTTGTATTTTTATAGAGTGGTCTTAATGCTAAACCTCATAGTTTTTTAATTATTGACAATAAACGTTTATAATATAGATATTGCAAAATATATTCATAAATAAATAATAAGCGATTTTTTAGTAATTATGTTTAACAGCAACACATTTTACAAAATTAAAAGAAAAAAAAACTTTTGAGCTTTGTACGTTTAAAAGGAAAATTCACTTTGGTCTGTCTTCATCTGTGTCTCTTTGTGTTTACATTCAAATAGGACCTATTTGGGTCAAACTATATAGATTTATAAGAATCATGCATTTTTAAAGCCTCTAACTTGCCGTACTGTTCCAATTTATTCCAATTTTTAATTTCTTGTAGGAATGATGCTATAGCATTATTTGCCAATGCTTTGTCTTCTATCTAAGATTCCATTATGCTACTACCAAAAGTGACTTAGCACTTTCTTGTCAGATCTCTCCACTCGTCCATCCAAAATAGTTAGTCCTTAATCAATAACCTAGTCAAAAATGTTGGCAGTCTGTTGTCTAGCATTTCCAAAATTCTGGAAACTTATTTGTTTCCTAGCCTCCAGTGGTAGGACATAGCTTGGAGTATTACGCAGTAGCCGAAAGATTTTTTTTTTTTTTTCTTTCTTTTTTTTAAATAATATTTTAGTGATTAAATTCAATTAAAAATGTGGAATTGATCAATCAAACTAACATATACCTAAGTCCCTAATGAAGCAACAAACGTTTTAACTGGTTTGCCCGTAAATCTTTTAACGAATTTAGTAACTGCTGTTATTTTACAATTGTTACATCTTGTTAAAGACAGCCCTTATGAAGATGTAAACGAAAGTTTTAAAAGGGGAAACTCTAGTAAAACTGACCAAAATAAAGT
The DNA here is from genome assembly GCA_001010745.2 of Gerris buenoi. Classification (NCBI taxonomy): domain Eukaryota; kingdom Metazoa; phylum Arthropoda; class Insecta; order Hemiptera; family Gerridae; genus Gerris; species Gerris buenoi. The sequence goes on from KZ652347.1 coordinate 22,954, forward strand.
AAAAGGTAAAAATAATGTACATAGTTTTGAAAAAATGGAACAGTTATTCCTTAAGTCTAGGAGCTGATGTGTATAACTTACTATGTAACATCAAGCTTGAATTTTGTGTGTGATAATTTCATTAAGTTCACTAAGAATAGGAGGTCAGCTGTGTTCGTCCGCGAATAGGTTCTCCGCATAGCTTGCCCGAAATCATAACCAAAATCAACCGAATAAAATCCTTTTTTTTTACTTATTAAATAGGCTTCCATAGGTGCGTAGGCTTCCATAGGTGCGTAGGCTTCCATAGGTGCGTAGGCTTCCATAGGTGCGTAGGCTTCCATAGGTGCGTAGGCTTCCATAGGTGCGTAGGCTTCCATAGGTGCGTAGGCTTCCATAGGTGCGTAGGCTTCCATAGGTGCGTAGGCTTCCATAGGTGCGTAGGCTTCCATAGGTGCGTAGGCTTCCATAGGTGCGTAGGCTTCCATAGGTGCGTAGGCTTCCATAGGTGCGTAGGCTTCCATAGGTGCGTAGGCTTCCATAGGTGCGTAGGCTTCCATAGGTGCGTAGGNCAGTAGCCGAAAGATTTTTTTTTTTTTTTCTTTCTTTTTTTTAAATAATATTTTAGATTTTTTATAGTTTCGTTCGATAATATATTATAATCAGCAGAATTGTAAACTCCTATTTTTTCATTTTTGAAATTAATTGTTGTATACAGTCTAAATAGATCTATAAATTAAGAGTGCGTGAATGTGCGTATGATGAAATTTATTTTAAGAAGCCTTTATTTTCCTAGACTTAAAAGGACAGAAGTTCATTTTGAGGAAAACATCAGCGAATTGATTAAAAACTATATAAACTTATTGTTCCTAAATGATTAACGATAAAGAGTGAATAAATATTACCTTGCGACATTCAAATTAATTTGAGACAACAGTTGAAATAAAATTTTCTAACTCATTTTAAATTTTTAAGACAAGGCAGATTTAAGTATTTCGGTAAGGGGCCTCGGTAGCTTGAGTACGAGAGGGCGCCGTAGCTCGTTAGGGGGTATCAACCATGGAAATTAAGTAGCATCGGGCTTGGCCAGTAGTTGGATGAGTGACCACAGCTCTGGTTTTGATTATCGGACCGCGTCAACTAAATAGAATGCTTATCGAAAGATTTAGCGCTACCAGGTTTCAGCTTGGAAAACCATAGTTGACACTCTCGTTGTGACTTGATAAGAAATCGGTCCGAGACAACTCAGACAAACTTTCCCATATACGAGTTAATAATTACTTAGCCCAGTGTTTTCCATTTACTGGTTTTCATATGTACATTAATTATTATTGAACATTTTATCAAAATTTATCATAAAAATAACTTCTCATTGGCGGGGAATCGAACCCGGGCTCTATCCGACCGCGTTTTAGGCTTTTTTTTCAGGAACTAGATTTTTCCCGGGAAAACGGCATTTATCGTTGGATTCGTATTTAAATGGACTACATTTTAAATTTTTTTAATCAAAATCGTCGCCTCGGGTTATGATTTTTCTAAACATGTATGCCAAATTTCGTCAATATTGGCCCAATAGTTTAGGCTCCAGGCGTCTGCACAGACAGACGACGGACAGACATTTAAAAAAAAAAAAACAACAACACTTTTTTGGACTCAGGGGACCTCAAAACATGTAAATCCATCAAAATCGAATTTTCACGCCATCACAATACTTTCTCTTTATATAAGAAAGTAAAAAAAAGTATCAAACGCAACTAGTGTTGTAAAGTCATGTTTCACCGATTCGTGAGTGAAGGGTTTGGTTCTCTGGTATCAATCTAGTATTGGATTAATAAAAGTCATTGTTTTTCTATGTATTATGGTAATGCAGGCTTGAAATTATTTCCATGGTTATTATTTATATTTATTTTTTACCCCTAACAGACCCAACACAATTCAGCATGGTTATTCTGTTTAGAAGTCTATGTAAATTTTTGGCAAAGTTAGAGTTTATCTCTAGGTTGGGGAAGATACGAAGTAATTAGAAGGGGAGAAGGGTTGAAGTACGGTGCGCTCGCCTGCCCTCTGGCAAGCCTCTTTAATTAGTAGGATTAGTTACTCTTGGGGCAATGTAGCAACGAGTCGAAACATTTTCATTCTCTTGCCGGTGATATGTTTTACATTCAACATGAGCAACACCTCGTATAAACCTATTTAATTAACATTAAAAGAAAATTACCATTGTAGTTAAATCATTTAATCTACGAACATACACAAGACTCACTTAAATAAATCATTATTATTGTATTTTGTACCTTCATTCTGTAAAGAATTAAGATAAAAGATATTCAAAACAAATACAAATGAAATAACAAAACATAATACAAAATAAAAAATTATGTATAAGTATGTGTGTATATAAGTAATAAAAGTATGTATATTTATAAAAAAAAGTATGTATATTTATATATTTTCATTATTCCTTTTATCTTTGATAATACTTGTTTTCCGAGATATTAAAAGTGTATTTGGTATAAAAAATGAAATAGCTGTTTTTGTATGTTTTAATTTATTTATTTTTTAATCTAACATATTAATTTTATTTAACTTATTCATTTTATTTAATTTAATTATTTAGTTTAACTTATTTATATAATTTAAATAACAAAAAGGAAGGTTTCATGAAATTAAGACTTTATTTTTGAAATAATTAATAATATTGAAATTAGCGCCCGCTCCCCATGTTCAAGCATCAAGGAGGGCGCTTTCCCAGACCATATAAAAATATATGTATATGTAGCTAAGATATTAATTGATATTAAAAATCTTTATTGAATAATAAAATCTTAATTTTCAAATTTATTTTTGTGAGGAATAAAAATTATATTATTACTATTATTATTATTAACGGTTTTGCCGTCTTATATCGGGTTGGTCATGTATTAATATTATTAACTGGCGGGGTTGCCTCATGTCAGAAACTGTCAATATCCGAATTAGTTTTGGTCGATAAATCAAGTGTAGACCTACTAACAGTCTCGATCAATGGAATATCAGTTATATATCAGATGTCGAGATAATAGTTCCTAATCATTTGCATGATTATTTTTACGATTTTCCTCCGCACCCAGAGCGTATAAAGCCTCCCGGTTCTTCCTGGGTAAAGCATGTAGCTACGATGGCACCTAAACATAGGTATGTGCATTACAATGTCCTACAGTTTGTTATGGTGCACGGTTGTCAATTGAAGATAGTTCATAGAGTGTAGGATTCCGACAATCTGCTTGGCTCGCACCATTCATAAATTTCAACAATGAAAAGAGAAGAACCACTAAAACAACCTCTGAAGAGGACATGTTTAAATTATTAGATAATGCAACGTCTGGAAAGTGCATTGAGCGGATAAGGAAGCGCATTGATGTTAAATTAGTGTGTGAATGGCCAAAGGCTGAAAAGTTGATTCCGAATCCCGACCTTAATAGTTGAACCATTATCGCAGAAAATCTCGTTTTGGTCTGGAAAATGTTGGAATGGATAGGATTACGAGCCAAATGAACTGTATCAGACGAGAGGACGCGTATATATTAAAATGGTTAAAGGAATTAAAAAGTCTGCTGCACGAAAAATATAAAATTTGAAGATTACAAAAATATTCTTTTGCCTGAAACTCTACCATAGCGGATAATTGTCGCAATCCTCTCGGAATAACAAAAGACATATCTAGTCGGACAAGATGTCCACTTTGGCTCATAGTCACTACAGCATTATGGAAGACGAAGAAGAAAAAGATGAGGAAGGGCAATAATGAAGCTGGTTCGACAGTAAACAAAAACAGAGACGACATGCACAAGGGTTGGTAGCCATGGCGCGGCGTAGTGTGAGGATGGGGCACTACGCATTCGAAAAATAGAGGTTATATGACTAACAGGAGGCTAGAAGACGTGACGCGAAGATAGAGGAGATTGACATTGGCAAGAGTCTCTTTCTCATACCATATAAGCAAGGACTGGGTCAGGAGGCGAAGGCAAAAATCAGACGGAAAGCCTTTTTGCCAGGCCTCTCACCGATCATGACTTGAGGTGAATCAACGTCTATCGACTCAATATCCCCTCTTTCGAGGAGTTTTCATGAGAGACCAATTGCCAAAGAGGAGGCTAAACATGAAACCGGGCACTGTAAATCACGAGACAATTTCCGATGTGGGCAGCCATTGGAGTGCCAACTATAATAAATAATCCCACCATAATGAAATATAATCTATTTTTGGAGGGATTACAAGAGGCTGGCGTCATTGAGTAATCAGTCTAAATCACGTTTTTTAAGGAGACTCTTGTACGGGAAATCCAAGCACCCGGTTGAGGGCGCTTTCGTAGTAGCCAAGGTGTCATTGAAGGAGGCCTTACTACCAAATGAGAGAAGGATTTGGCGGAGATAACAGTGTCATGAAAAATAAAGGACACCATAAAAATGAATTATAAAAAGGAAAACCGGTAAAAGGTTGGCACGGTAATAGCTGCTATATTTAAAGAATCCAAGCTAAAACCGGCTCTGTTACAAACAGGCAAGGGATTTGAATATATGGGCTCGAATATTAAAAAATCAGTTGATATGAGGTTGTTTTCAGGGTCCGTAGGCAAAAGCCAAGGACCCTTATATTTTCGCGCATGTGTCTGTCAGTCCGTCCGTCCGTCGCATGCTCTCACGGCTACACCTTTCGTCCGATGACTTTGAAATTCGGCATCTATATGTCTTGTACCTACCCACACATGTTAAAAATATAGCGACTTAAAAAAAAAAAAAAAAAATCAAAAAATTTAGGGTAAAAAAACTTGAGGGTTAAATTTTTTTAATTTGTTTTCGACATCGTGAGGGGTGTCATATTAAAGGGTACGTCGAGCTGATTACAAAAATATATAATTCTTTGGTTATAACTTTGATAGGGCGAGCGTGCAAAAACTGAAAAAATTCCTGAACATTCTTCGACCAAAAGTAAAGATACCACTTTTTGGAAATTTCGAAAAAAATATTATTTTATATTTTATTGACAAAATACGGTTTTTAGTGAATTTCCATTGGAAAAAATTCGCTAATGGAGCCCCCATGGCGGGAGTTGGACCCGGGAAT
>KZ652347.1:33996-66578 GCA_001010745.2 Gerris buenoi
GAGTAATGTGATCGTTATGAAGAACGACATTTATTTGTCTCCTATTTCAAAAATTCCTGAACAGAAATCCGTTTTAGTCGCCATTGGTTTTTATAGGGCTCAATACCTACTATCAGCTTGAATACAAACATTTAACAGGATTATTTTAAAATGAGTGTTTTAAGAAAATGAGTTTTAAAAAATAGTAAATATAAAGACTGCCCTCGGATTTATTACTCGGTACCGCACCTTTATCACTTACTTGTTTAAGTATACGTAAGGGTAATTGATAGGTATAATGTATAATTGGACTCTAAGTTGTACAATGTGCACCTTGCAGAACAAGGAACAACTTTATAGAATACAAACAATTGAGGAAAAAAAATACAATAATGTAATAGAATTAAAAAGTAACAACTGAAAAAAATAAAAAATAATAAAATAAAATAATTGACTTCTCTCTTTGAGTTATATTTGTTTTTTTTTTTAAAATGTTTTTTTATTTGTGTAATAAGAAATAACAACGAGTAGATTAATAACATTTAATTAGTGTCTTCGCTTTTTATAGGAACTATTCATTTCAAATAAAATTAAAAAAAAAAACTAAAAAGACTTAAGGTACCTTATCTAATGTTAATAAATATTAGATGTTATTATTCACCGCCTTAATTCATAGCCAATTCGACAAGCAGAAAAACTTGAAATTTAAAGAAAAATTATTTAATTTGCAATACATTACCAATGCAACAGTTCATGGTTGTTCTCAGTCTGGACACTGCCATCTGTTTCCTTCAAACGGCGTAAATACTTAGTTTATATATTTCGAGTCTAAAAATATATCTGTCTAATACGTCGGATAAAGTAGCAGGTGTTCCAGACGTCATTATCAATTTATTCCCCGTCATATCTATTAAAAATCGTCGAATAATTGGAAGAGTTATTAATATAATAGCTTTAGAAAATGGAAATATGGATCAACAGGTAGACAAATTATGTATCTATGCAAGTATTATCGAGCTAACAGTAAGTTAAACCTTGTTAATTAAAAAAAAAATTAGGAGTCAAGTACTTCTCAAAGCACTTAAGACATTAAAGTTCTCAAGTGGGTTTCGATAAGTAAGCTTTCAGAACAAGCTATTTTTCCCTACCACTTTTTTTTTAGCGAGTTTTCGAAAAAAATTAAGCTATTGCAATGGCTTCAAAAATTTTTTTTAATGCGAAGTTTTGAAAAAATGTTTCATGGAAATCCGTTTTAGACCATTCTGAATCGATTCCAAAATTTAACACTTTTATGTATGTATGTATATATGTATATCTATATATGTTTCACTCCAGACGGTATCTCATCTTAGACTGCGCAACAAATTTTAATATGTTAATAATATCAAAAGAAAGGATGAGTTCATTGGCTAGAATTTTTAGAGCATTTAGGGGTCAAATTTTGACAAATTAGGGTCAAAAATAGCATAAAAATGTGTTTTTCTATCCCCCCCCCCCCTCTTATTTATTATATTGAAAATATAATAAACGTGTAGATATTAACAATTACTGTATTCTTAAAGAGCTTTCCAACGATTTGAATCTTGAAGGGTAAATACAATTTTGACCTTTGTACCCCGTGTACCAATTTTATTTTTTTTTTCTTTTTCTTTTTCCCCCATCCAAATTCTGACAAAAAATATAAAAAAATATTCCTATATTATCATACGCCATTAATACGCCGATTTCTTTGAAAATTCGCTCATTAAGTCATGGTGCATGACTGGACTTTTTAATGTTAAATTTAATCAGGGCTTTTAATAGGGCTGAAAATAGTAATTTTTGAGACACCTCCGACAAGCTGATTTTACTGTTAATACTTAAAACGAAAACAAATAATTAATTTTTTATAAAAGTTTCCAACTTTACATGCTCTACAATCCGCTTTACAATCTTAACATTTTAAAACTATTTAATAAACCTATTTCCATTTCTTTTCTTCTTCATATCTAACTGTTTAAGTTAACTGAAGTGTTTAAATACGGTTGAAGTATCAAAGGTTTACTTGAAGTTAAAATGGGATTTTGTGAACATCTATAAGCTACCAACGAATACAACCAAGTGTAAAATATATAAAAGATTGTATATACCTAAATTCATTCAAAAAATTGAGCTTTTCAAATAAGATTTATATTTTCATCTGAATTTCCAATGTGTAAATTTTTAAAAAAGAAATTTTTTGAATCGTAATTTCGAAAAAAAGAAAGTTTAGATTCATACGCAGTGCTGGCCTCTTTCTAGAAATTATAGACTTTTCCCACTTATTGTTAATCAAAACTTGAGGTGAATGCATATACCTATATCTGTACCTACCAATATGCATTTTCCTAAACAATATGTATCTATTCTCCTAAGATAATCCTACTTAGTGCGACACATTGTGATCAATACCTACTCAGATATGGTTACAACTGAAACTCAATCTGAGAATTTCATGACGGGCATGACTTGTGCATTTATATTAATATACAGCGAAGGTATGGTTTTCATTGATATAATAGATATATAATCTCGACTAACTAGATATAGGGGATCGAAGAGATGAATTGAATTGTGGCAGTGTACTCATAATTTACCTAAAATCGTAATTCTACACTGACTTTTGTCATTTCTGAATCCAAAAGTGCATTGTAAAAGGAACATATTTACAAAATTTCAGCTAAATAGGTCAAATAGCTAAATCGTCGCACGCGTATACGACAGTAACATACAAACAAACAGACATACTGAGAAAAGATTGACAGAGGGCATATTTTTTAAAAATAAATTTAGCTCGCAACCCTCTCAATTTTTTACTCGTTCGTAATGAATCTATGCCAATTTGAAATATATTTTTCTATGATTTTAATTTTAATTCAATGGATGCTTTACTTAGCATCAAGTAAACATTCTCGAATAAATAAATGGTTATTTTACATTCGTATGGTTTTTATTTAAATTATAGGAGTAACGTATTATTGGTTGTCTTGTATTCAATTTTTATTAAAACACTAGTAGGATGCAGCTGACTTTTCTTTTTTTTTTACAAAAAAGTACATAAAATATTGTTGTAAGACTATGTATAAATAGTATATAATTCTCAAGGATTGGTAACACCGAAATTCCCTTAAAAAAGTTGAAATGGAATTCCGTGGTATGAATGGTATGAATAATGGAAGAATGGTCACATGGGCAAAAAAAAAGAATTGACGGTTTTTTGTACCATAGTTTCGATTGCTGGGGGAGAGATATGTATTACATATTAAATCGCGGCGTAGACGGTTGAAAGATTACTGTTGGCAACATTCGACAAACTATTATGTCTTCGAGTTCTTCAAAGATATAGGTGTTAAATAAAAAAAAAAGAAGAAAAATGCGTTTGCAATCGGAAGAAAGAGCAATGGGCGAGTGCAAAAGGTTTAAACTAATTTGAGACCAATAGAGGGATAATTATAACTTTTTATCAAATTTGTCCGAGATATTTAAAAGGAATGGTAGTTTTCGTTGACAGAGAGACCGACAAGAGACCAATTAATATTATGTTTTTTTATTTTTATTTTTATTTTTTTTTTTTTTTANAAAATATGCACAAAAAAAGGATTTTCTTTTTTACAGCTACCGTACTGCGTGCGCAGTAAAGATATTCGAGAATCGGGTGCTACCAAGAAATCAAAAACTATTCATTGATTAACTCTATATCTTACAAAATTAACTGCAATATGATTTATTAAAATACTTTAACGAAAATTCCAAAAATAACACTGGTCCCTAAAGATATTCAAGCCGCACTTGGCAGTTAGCTTGGAATGTTACTGCGGACTGAAAAATTATTCCAGAACTCCTAATTAAAAAGGACTGCTAATTACGACAGACATTTTAGCACAAGAGTTAATTAACTGTCGTGGTTATACATTTGAAATATGAAGTGTAATACATAAATAACCTCTATTTGGCCGGCTTGTGCTCTATCCTGGAGTAACCAAATGATTTGCATAATATAAACAATTATTATGAAATATGGGATTGACGAAGAATAATGATTTACGTACACGCAGCTCACCTGAAACCTAGGTGTAAATTACGAGATATCTGGTGATTTTGAATTTCAGGCGAGACTTTTTCCACTTCTCAAGATGCCCCGATGCCTCTGGTACTTATAATTATTAGGTAGAAGGGTTCAAAACTCATCTAAAACTAAATTTAAAAGGGCCATCAAGGGAGTTTATTTACATTATAATTTTAAATGTAGAAGGAGCAATAATTGTATACCATTACGGAGTCGTGAGCTTTCTAGGTACTTTTTAGGAAATAGATCAATACAAACATTAGAAAACAAGGTTGGTGCATTAGTAGCACCAAGTGGTTTGGAGTTTGTTAAATTAGAGATCTTTAAATATTTATAACAACAATGAATGAGAACTGTCAACAGGATTTCCGAATCTTATCGCCTTTATGGCTCCTTTAATATTCACTCAGTGACCATAAAATTTGCTAAACAGAATGGAAAGAAATTAGTGATTTTCTTCGTAGATCGAGAAGTAACGAGGAAGACAAGACGTGTGATGAAACTTTCTTTCAGGAGTAATTTTATTAAAATTTCGGTCGAAATAAGTAATTTGCCTGTTCGGTAGATAGTAATTAATAAAAGAAGCTAATATAGCACCAAGAAGAGCTATAAGCATATAAGTAAGGCGTAGAGAGAAATATTGGCAAGAAGTTAAGGCGATTCGTAAGGACAGAAGAAAAAGTGACGTAAGCCAATACTCCAACACGGAATAACAGGAAATAAGTATTAGTTTGGTCATGGAGCATACACTTTTGTTAAATATGACAAATTTATCATAAAAGTAATTCATATAAAAGTTTTAGAGCATTAACTTCTACATCGAATGAAATCAAAAGCGAATAAAATTCGCTACCCGCTACCAAACTATACTAGGTCAATGTTGGAAGTTGGACCAATTTTCAACTTCAATGAAAAAAGTTGGTATCAACTTCAGCCTCAACTTAAAAACAAAAATAAACTTAAGTCAGAATAATTAAAGATATCTATTGTATAAAACACATGCAAGCAACAAGAGATGTATAGATATTTAAATTGAATAAAAAATACACAACAGGTTTAACTGAGTAGAGATAAGAAAATCTCAACATTTTTATGTTTGCAACATTGATAATAACATTCCCTTTTATTTTCAAATCTACTTTCATGTGATTTTACTACATGTAGAAAGGTATAAAAAGAGAGAAAGGAAAAACAAGATGCACCAGAGGAAATGGAACTGCCAAGGCTTGTAGTTCCATCTAGTGGCAGTAATGCTAAACAGGCCCATCACATTTTGTAGTTGTATTCCTTCGCCATCTCATTCCATATGAAAATGAAATAGTTTTAAACCCATTTACGATTTATTGAAAGTTATACGTTGTATTTTGCCGTATTTAAGTCCAAAGGTAACAGGAAAATGATTTCTAGTTGGATGAATTTGAAACTGTTTTAGAATGTATAGTAACTTTTCCATAGTATCTTAAGTAGGAAGTTAGGTACGTTAAATAAGCTTTGAATTCATTTTATATAAAAGCGGTTTAAATCAAGAATAATATTACTATGCCAGTTCGTATAATTTCCTCTTGACTGCGCTCTTTCACTTCTGTTCTGAGTTCTAAACTACAACAGATATTGTTAGTAAAGTTTTTATAATACGAGCATCATATTAAGTGATGTAGGCTTGAATAGGGAAGCTTGAATATTTAATAGAAACTAGTCGATGAAAGATTTTATTTTCTTTTTCAGGAAACTTATTGTTAACTTTTTAAATATAATTATTTATTCATCCGTTAATTAATATAAAAAGAGAAATAAAAGTCAAATAAAATAATGACATAATTTTATGTAATTATTTAAATTCGATGTACATATTTCACAAAATTGGTTGTGCGTGAAGTCTCACGTAAAAAGGGTTTCGTCGGTATAGTGAACATGAAATTAGTTAGAACAAGAGCACGCAAAAATTAGATGTTTTTTGGACAATAGGTATATCATAAAAAATTCCACAAGTACATATTATATATTTTTGTAATCTAATCTTCAATATCTTTCATTTGATATCGCACTCAAAGTTAAAAAAAAAAAAAAAAAAAAAAAAAAAATCGGATGCCTAGTTAATCAGATCATATATTATATTATCTGATATATCTCCATATTATAGTTTCTTTGGCCTAGCACACCGCAAATTTTGCATATTTTCGATCATTTTAGAATTTACGCGGACATGAATTATCCACCATTTTGGATTTGAACAGCTGATAATTTTGAGCTCGCTATATCTTCCTTTTGTGCGCGTCAAAACGATCTTTAATACTGGTAAGTTTCATGTGTTTATCTCTTTTGATTGGAAAGTTATTGGAACCGTACAGATTGACAGACAGACAAACAGAAACAGGAACGAAACTATAAGGGTTTCTTTTTTTGGTTTTACAAACGTAACCCTAATAAAGGGATATTATGGTATTCTTATCAAATGAATTATCAGTAAATTTTCTTAACTAAGTAACTTCATAGCTCAACAGCCCGTAAAGGGCATGTGCCTGCCAAAGGACTTGTCCAACTATTCATGTGAAAGATGGTTAAATTGTCGCTCCATTAGCTGAATAAACTTTCATAAACACTTCACATAAGCAGCTACCTATTTGTACAGCGATATTGGGTGAACACCGAGCGTGGGGTGGGGGTCTGGGAATTTAACCCGGTTATCGATCACCCATCCAAATGGTGACAACGCCCGACACTCCTTAACCTTATTGATAGGACAGCCCTTTTCTATCCGAGATACCTAGGTCCTCTTCATAAATTTTGTTAAAGAAACCACAAAAGATCTGGGTCAGGTATGTATGCCTAAAATATGTTCACAGAAAATCTCTGTCTGACCTCCTTTAAATCAGTGAATAAAAGAATACACCTACCACACTAAACATATTTAAGCTTTTTAAATTAATTAGAATTTGAAGCAGGTGACTTGAGACGAAATATGAATGAAAATGATTACAATTAGTCAACTTTTCATTAGATATCATTGTGGTTTACTATTAAATATCCTAAGAAACTGTTTCACTTTTAATTAATTAATTACAGCAAACAACCTGCTCACAAGATCCGTTTTTATTTTTTTATTTAAATTAATGTTGATAATATGTAAACGATCATAATATAAGGAAGTGAAATAGTTTCTTACGATATTTAATCAGTAAACCACAATGATATCTAATTAAAAGTTGACTACTTATAATAATTTTAATTTATATTTCGTCTCAAGTCACCTGCTTCAAATTCTAACTATTTTTTATTTGACAGCCTCTACTAAAGAGCTCGCAATGACAAAGTAGTAATTTTAAATATTATATTAATTTATTTACCACCAATTTAAATAGAATATAATAAAATGAGATCAAGAGATGTTTTTTTGTTTTTTTTTATTCATAAAACCCTTTGCTCTAAGTTAAACAAACCAATCCTAAGGAGGCTCTATTTACACAGTACTATTTACTGTTATACAACTTATACCCTTTTCCGCTAGGGTAAGCTAGTGTTCGCCAAAGGGCCTTAACTAAATTTATTACTAGTTAGTTGCTAACTTTAAAATCGTTATTTAACTATCAAGAAATCAAGAAACCAATCGCCCAATTGCTTTAAACATTCTGACTTATTTCAATAACGGAGCTTAAAATTACAATTTGTATACTATAGTGCTCAGTTTCTATATCCGCTATTAGTGGCTGTGTTTACTATCTGTAATGACGCGCTATGACGTTCAGGTTAAAAGGTTACTTAAACGACTCTCTACTTAAACTCTCGATGTCTGGTCGGACACTCTCGGGGGCAACTTGAAATTTCATTACATACAAAAATAATTCGGTTCAGTTTGACAAACAAAATGATAGTGTTAATTGTGGGTCGGTATGGTGGATTAATTAATTCGACTAATTAAACATAAGAAAGAATCAGGTGACTTGGAGGCCTCCCTACATCTCGTCAGAGGACGTCACGGCACGCGGTGAGTGTTTTTTCTCGATCTCTTATTACCAAAGGAACTTTTATATACTTGTAGTTATCACACATATAGGAGTTACTTCACACAGCTACTAGTGATTGATTTGGAAGTAAGGGACTGTCGAAAGTTTGTTTTCGACTGGAAGAGAAAGAAGAAGAATCTAGACTTATCTGTCCTTGATGTACGGTCAGTCTCCTAAAAATCTACCCGAACCTTGAACTAAAAAGAGTTCGACGTTTCTTCGAATAGAAAGAAAAGTTTTGTCGGCTGTCAAGACGAATGTCGTTTAAAAATGCTTCGACTTCAAACTCGAGATCCGAGGAAGGTTGTGCGCTTCCGCCAAAATATGATTGATACGATCCGAGTGATGGAGAAGTGAAAAGACCAATACAAATATAGACGACGAGTTAGGGGTCAAGGGACAAGTACAAAGGTCGTTCCAAACTAGAAGGGGTCGAACGTCCAAAAGCTTGACCTACTTCAACGAGATGCCAATAATGGACCTCATCTACGACTCCGGCACCCTCTAAGATCCCCGACCTTAGATGCTAAACATAAAATATAATATCACAATACTCTGGGCAAACGGTTCTAAAACGAGCGAAATGACGCTACGGCGGCCGACCACCGCCCGGGCCGCGGATAAATATAAACTTCTCTGGAAACTAAACGAGAGAATGCTATGACAAATCTCCGTCGTTATAAATAATGGGAGAAATGCTACTTGTTTTACGTGACCCAACAAAGGGGAGTTAGAGCAATCTGGTTCAAGTTTTCTAGGCCTTTCCACATCGGCCTTACTTATAATAAACACAAAACCCCCCTTTGACATTGTAAATACAATTTGAGAGATAAATAAACTTGGCTACTAGCTCATCTACAGTTGAGTAAACTTTAACTAAGTTGTTTTATCCATATACTCATAAATAAGCGAAACATTTCAACGTATTCTTTTAAAAAAAAAAACAAAAAAAAACAAAAAACAAACTTCGACACTAATAACAGATCAGCAATTTTAGAAAAGTTTATTTGGTAACAATAATTAATCGTATACGTGATTATTAGTCACCGAATCTTAAACCAACCAACAAGAGTAGGCCCAACGCAACCCAATGGCATTTTCCCAGAGGCCTGAAACTTAATTAAGTCTAGATAATTATTCTCTCCTCCTACCCCCTCCCCTCTTTTTGCCTTTTTGATTGACTGCAAAAAGTGGATACATAATAACCTGATCATCAACTTAATGCTTCTATAGTAATGCAATATAGTGTAGAAAACGTTTAATCTCGGTGATAATCGAACTAGATTTTTAGTGGGTAGATAGATCCATTTAATACTAGTAATACATAAATATATATACACTATAGTCCAGTCAAATGGTGCACAAAATGGGCCCGAAGTGGAAAGTTCTGGTGTAATTATTTTTAGTGGTTTTTTTAATGTTTTTAGTGCTGAACACAATTCTGAAGTTGTCCAATACACATACAAACTTTTACATATTTCTTTAAGAGGTTAGTAGAAAATAACACAAAAATATGTTCTCTACAATTTTATATTAAAACATTTAAACGAAAAAAACATTAAAACATAATATTCGACGTGTCTCCAGTTTGCGTGTTAACTTAGTAAGCGTAACTTAATATACAATTCGTGTTAACTTGGTAAAGAATTCACTATTACTAAGTTAACACCCACAATAGTATTATCATATAACATTCTTTATATGACATTTCTCTTTTAGTCTTATTTCCTTTATCTTTATTATAATATAGTATAAAATGTTATTAATCCAATACGGATTTAATAGTTCAAGCACAAAATTCAACGCACCAACAAACAGCAAAATAGTTTGTTTGGTATCACCAACTTGAATAATATCATCTTCAAAGGAAGAAAATGGAAAATTTTTTCCCTTGTTTATAGGGAGCAAAGTTGAACATTATACCCTGTCAGACTGAACATGGAGTTATAGATAATATTACTAGATAAATAGATATTTATCACTCCATTTAAAAATTATATAATACATCACTTCACTACACAAAAGTTCTGCCTGTATCAGGTTGAAATTGTACGTACCTGTTTCAACTATACTACAGATGCGTATGAAGTTAGAACATAAGATATTCGTAAAAACGTTGTTTTCTCTATTTTAAAGGTTTAGGATCTTTAAATTTAACACGTTTTTATATCTTTAACACTTCATAGTGTTAGTTTTGGTTTTACTAAAACCAATAAGGTTGTTTGTTTCATTGAATAGATGAAGTTGGAATTTTTTCCCGTCCTAAAATTCCAATTTTACATTTGAAGTTTACGTTAAAGCGAGCGTTACGCGCGAAAACTTAGGTGGATAACGTTGTCCAAAGAACTCGCACATCGTGTGTACCAAATTTCAACGGAATCGTGCATTTACTCAAGTTATTGTTATCGGTAGATTTCGAGAGGGTTGGTTTTGTGACAGTTTTTTTTTTTTTTATTCACTCCCCAAGCTCCATTTGGTTTAACGGGCAAAAAGGAACTTCGTTCCAAAAATCTAATACCTAATCCATCAGTTTTTCCATTAACCAATAGTGCCCAGCGAGTGACGTTTAAACTTTGTTTTTATTCTTCAATAAGGAACCTTGTGGGTGACCTATGGTATTGTTGTATCTTTTTTTTAGGATAATTTTATCTTAAATATCATTCAGTGTTGTACTATTGGTTCTATTTTTTTTTTTTTTTTTTTTTTTTTTAAACTTTTTTAATAAGATTCAATTTTTAAGTTTTTGGTAGTCTTCATACTACGGAAAGTTTAAATATCAAATTATAATCATTATTAACAATGGGAGACAGACAGAGAAAAATAGATTCCCGGCGCTGGAGTCTCCCATTGTTAATAATGATTATAATTTTATTTAAATTTTTTTATTAAGTTTTATTTATTTCATTTGTAAGATCGATCAAAAGTTTATTGTCTCACAGCATGTAACGCAATACAGTAATACTAAACCTACGACTATTCATAGAACTATACTATTATTCATAGAACTATACTATTATTCATAGAACTCAACTTTTTTTTATATAGTCCGCTTGAATACGAATCTAACCGTATAAGTAATTTCCCCGAGAAAAATCTAGTTCTTAAGAAAATAGCTATAAAAGCGGACAGTAAGAGGTCATAATATGGTCTTGGAAAAATTACAATTTATTTAACTTCCAGCTTTTTCCTAATCAAGGAAAGCATTTAAATCAATTACTTAATCAGCTTCAAGACTTGATTATCTCCTAATAAAATGAAATAAATAAACTCATTTTAATTCTAACTCAGATTTTCATGAAGAAAGAAGTTGATGACAATCGGTATTATTAAAATATGATTGTCATGTTGTTGAAATGTTTTTTTAAAAGTAATTCTGCGAATAGGAGTGCCTAAACAACATTGACCCGGTTACATGCTTATCTCGTGAAAACACGACTGGAATTTATTAAAAAAGTTGAAGAAGGAAGATGGTTAATAATGTGGCTATTTTATAGCTCCTACTGAGGGAAGCACTTATCTCAAGCTCTTACCCCAGAAAAGCTCTACTTTGCAAGCACTCTTATACTTAGGCAACAACTACTTAACACTTTTAAGACCCTACTCTATACTTGAGATTTTCTGCAGCCACGTATCTGTCATGTGAGTAACATGTTAGTTAATTGCTATTTCCAACTCTATATGTTGTTCTTGTCTGTAATTACGGTTTCTTTCTTTTACGATTTATATGTACAGGGAGAGCCAAAAAAACACACTTTTTTTTAATACTTATAGCTCAGCTTCTGTAATAAAATATGGGGTTTGCGGGGTCTGGAAACTACATCTTCTAATACGGGTCTTATAGGGTAAGCCTCTTATTTCATGTCTTTGGAAATAACTTACTATATCCGATAAAAAATAGTATAAATAGTAAAGGACTTAAAGAATCCCCCTGCAGAACTAACAGTTAATAGTAAAGGACGGGTAAAGGGGTTAATAGTAAGTAATAGTAAAGGACTTAAAGAATCTCCCTGCAGAACTAACAGTTAATAGTAAAGGACGGGTAAAGGGGTTAATAGTAAGTAATAGTAAAGGACTTAAAGAATCCCTGCAGAACTAACAGTTAATAGTAAAGGACGGGTAAAGGGGTTAATAGTAAGTAATGGTAAAGGACTTAAAGAATCTCCCTGCAGAACTAACTTAGTTAAGTATACTTTTCCTGAGAATTTGCCATGTAGTTTGATTCTTATCACAACCTTGTCTTATGGTTCAGAATCCTTGTACTGATACCTAATGTGTAAAGCTTAGCCCATAGTTTACTGTAATTAATAGAGTCAAATCTCCATTTTAAGTCCATAAATGATCCGTAAACAAAATTGCCTCTTCAACAAGTAAAAAGAGCGATAGCCGTTATCACAAAAATATTATCAGTACAGCTTATTGATTTCCTAAACCTGACTGTTCTCGGGGAAGATACTATTTTATTCGGCCCACTCATACAGTCTGTTATGTAAAATACTGGTTAAAAGTTTTATTATAGTATAAAGGAGTGCTATTTGCCTATAATTAGTATAAAGGGAGAAGTCTCCTTTTTGGTCGAGTCCCATACAAAGAACAGTGTTAAACGGATTAAGCGTATCATGCAACCAGGCTGGGGTCATATTTTTAGGCCATTCATTTGACACCATATCAGGGCCAGAACTGTTATTCATTTTACTAGCTTAAATTGCTTTTAATATCTCATTTAGGGTAAGCTCCGCATGAAGCATAGGGTTAGCTTTTTTGTGGCATGGAAAATTTAATATTTCTGGCCTCGGAGGGTAAAGGTTACTAAAGTAGGTCTGTCATGATTTCATATAAATTTCATTATAGTGCTTCCTTTTCATATGAAAGTGCCCCTGAGAATCAGATTTAGATCTTCCATTACCCATTTTCTTCAAACATTTCTACGCCAGTGGGGGAATCGTTGATAAGGATTATTAAAGGATTTTCTATCACAATTGATATTTTTCCACTGTGTTTCCATCTCGTTAAACTGATTGAGTAGACCAATTCAAGTGTTAAAGTTGCATAGGGGCCTTGCCTTTTTTTCTTTCTTTACAAGATTCTATCTCATCTCCAAGAGCGTCAACGGAGTACCATGACGGGTCTTCTTCCGTCATGGCGTCAGCAGATAGTTTGAGATAGACAACCCCTGATATTAATTCGAATGTAGGGCTATTAAGTTTTATCAGTAATTAATTACAACTCTGATTTCTCTAAGATTTCAACTGTTGAGATCAACAGTTTACCAAAGAAACCCTCCACTTGTTCTTCCCATGGTCTTTTCCTTTACAGTTACTTATGAAATAGTTGTATTCCCTTAAAAATCTAGGCGTGGATATTGTATTAAAATAGACCCATGATTCTACTAAGCAGATGATATCCATAGATCTAAGTATTCCTTTTAGACTATTATTGATTTCAAAAATATTTTTATAGTGACTTTTTTTCTAGTCTCTATAATCAATTAGGAGACGTGGTGAAGCCAGAAGCTGATAATGGTGATGGTGTGGTCATTTGCTAGAAGTCATGTCAGATCAGGTTAATATCTTCCATTTCCTTTCTGGTCCCTTAAGCCAAACAGTTATTTTAGGGTTGTTCGTGGTAGTTCAAGCCTATTCATCGATCTCATCAAGTTCTAATCGTGCATTACTGTTGAAAAGAATCTGTTGGTAATCCACTGGGATCAGTATCCGTGATGGCTTAAGAGCTATGGTGGTAGGGGGTTATCAGGACTCTGAGATTAGTCGTCCACGAGAAATTTATCCTTCTCTGCATATTTACATGGATAATTTTGAGCTCCTCTAGACAATAATTTTGCCTCTATTAATAGCTTTTCGTATTTGAAGAGTACTTTAGTGCTTGCTTTCTGAACATTCTATGGCCAGTTTGAAGCCTTCCTCGTTTTAACCTCACCTCCTGAGAGAAGTCTTCTTTAATCATGTTTTTCCGAGTAAATCAGTTTATGTTTGTTCTTCGGGATATCTATTTTTAGCATCAATGAAGGTGGAGATAGCTTAGTCAAGCCTTCTATGTTCGTTTGGCTCAGTTGATTTATATTTTTTATTAGGTGTTTACTCGCGTTGACCTCCATTATTTTGCATAGACAAAGGAAATCTTCCATTGTGTCTGGCCTATATTTGCTTTGCAGTCCGTATACTATTAGATTAAATATCTGCTGTTCATCTCTTCTATACACATTTCTGGATTTATTTCTTTCTCTATGTATTGGGTTTTTTTTTCTTCTCCTTTTTAACTTGTTGCAGATCTTCTTCTACGCCGCTCACGTCTTCTTTAATTTCTTTCCGTACAAGGGACCACTCTTCTTTTATAGCGTCCGTGCCTTTCTTTAGATCGTCTAAACCCTTTTCCATTTTCCCTTCACTCGAATTTATATTCCTTCCATTCCATCAAGATTTTCATTCTTTTGACGAATTTCATTTACTATAGCAAGCATTTTCTGGTCTATTTCTAGCAATCTCTTATCACTGATGTCCTGAAGCTTTAGGATCGATTTGGTCAATTTATAATGTTTCCTACACAATTTGTTTAATTTATTATTCCTTCCTTATAATATATTAAAGTGTTTAATTACAACATTCGAGATATATCGATCAAAAGATAATTGCAATTTTAGTGAAGTATAATTGAAAAGTTATTGATAACTTTGCCCACGTCATGGGTAGTTGTTCATCAAGTTATTATTATTATTATTATTACTATTATTCATCAAGTTGTCTATTACTTCCCGTTCTTAAATTAGTATAAGACAGTTAAAATAAACCATTTCCTAAATAAATGTACCGTTTGACTACGAAACTGAGTAATCTTTTACAGGGTGGTCTAAAACTGTGTGTTATTGTCACTGTAATTTCCCGAGGGGAAATCTCTTTTTTAGTCATACTACAAAGTAGTACTTTGTTACCCGATTGATTTAATGTGTTATCACACTTCTGATGTTACATTTATTTATGGTAGAACTAAAAGAGAGTCACTTGACATTATTACCTTTCTGAGTTAAATCTACTTTGGGAGGTGGCTGGCGTAGCCGCGGTGGTAAAACCACCTCTGCTCGGCTATCACTGAATCATGAGTGGAACGAGTTGGGGTTCGATTCCTCGGCGTGACACTCTGATTTATATGGCTCACTATTGATCACATCATACTCGCTTCGGCGGTACAATGTACATATGTATGATGTGTGAAGTGGCTGCAACTCTCCACCGCGGGGTGTAAAAAGGGCCCCGCGTGAAGGCCTAATTGCAAGGTTCGAACAAGTGGTTCGTCCTACCCGTTCTAGTAGGAAGTACTAGACTACTACTACTACTAAATCTACTTTAGTATGAGAACGAAGTTTTTTACAGTCCATTATTCGACAAAGGGTTTTAAATGTAGAAATTTTCAGGTAATGAAATTTGTAGAATGGTAGATGTAGTCTTATGCCAAGGACAGAACAATTCATAACAAGGTTCGCATATTATATCAAGGAGTTGCCTGACATGTTCATCAAATTAATTCCTCGTGTCATCTCCACGACCAAGTCAATTATTCACTCTATCCTAAGCCTCCATCCACGTTGATAAAGCGCTTTCTCGTTTCTCAAAATCAATGAACCTTTAACTCCAAAACAAATTATGTTTCTTAATCATTTCTTCCTTATCATTCCAGCCTTAGTTTCTTTCGGCGGATTTCCTGTTAGAAAGTTTAGCAATATGGTCACTTATATAGGGCACTAGAGATCTGAGGCAATGATAGAAAATCGTGTTACCAATCCCGAATACTAACTCAACTTGGGATTTTGCTTATTACCAAGCAAAATCCCAACAAACAATTCGAGGAGAAACGAATTAGTTGGGTATTACTAATGCATTGAAAAAAAAGACACGTACTTAACTTTATCCTGTAATCATTGCTAACTTAAACATTGACTTGAAGGAACAGCGAAAGGGTTACCACACGCATAGCACTAATACGTACTTTATCTAAATTTATATTAAGTCCGATTCATAATTATGTTAATAAAAATTACTTATTTGATACCCCACTCAAATTTAAACAAAAAATAATTTGATTAATTGAGTTATCCGCCATTTTGGATTTGAACAGCTGATAATTTTAAGTTCATTATATTTTTCCTGTACGTGTGTGTAAAAACTATCTTTAATTCTGCAAAGTTTCATGTTCACTTATCTTTACAGTTAGTTTAAGCACAGTTAAAGCGACAAAAGATAGAACCAGGGCTGTACTTTCCAAATATATATATATTTTTTTTTTTTATCGAGTATTATGAAAATTCTACATGATATAAAAAAGCAAAATAAACAGTTCTTTATTCTAAGGCTTAGAGGTCACGCCAGTTTAAAACCTGATGAAATTGTAGATGATATGGCTAAAGTATGTGCAACTAATGAAGACCTCACATTTATATATGGCAGAAAATATAAGGTCGTTGTTAGTAATCTTTATGCATCAATTTACAAAGAAAAAACTATGCAACGTTAGTGGCACGATTCAACCTTCTCAGCAAGTTTTTACAAGTCAATTAATAATAATTTTGGGTCAGCGCCATGCTACAGAGGTACAACAGCATTCAGATCAATGGTGACATCCATTAGTTGATTGAGAGCCAATCACAACATATGCATTTTTTGTTTATTTAAAATAGGAAATGTACAATCCTAGCTGTTTTCAAATGCGGTGTTAAGGAGGACCTTGAGCACATTATTATTTATTGTGCAAAGTATTCATTGCATAGAGACTCATTTCTTAAACAGCTCCATTGCAATAGATTCATTCAGCAATTCTTTTTAAATATATTTGTCACAATATAAGAATAATTAATTGTAATTACTAGCGTAAAAGTATTTGAAATAATATGTACCTACGTTATGAAGTCATATAAGGGAATCTCAAAATCAATTACCTGTAACAGAAAAAATAACTTATTAGTTAACTAGAAGTACTTATGAATGATTTAAAAAATGTGGAGCAAAATAAACAAAGTTTGTGTCCAATAAGTTGGATAAAGTTAGGATTATTTGTTGAAGTACTTATAAATGATAAAGGAGAACATAAATGTGGAGATAAATGAACAACGTTTACGTCTAATAAATTGGATAAAGTTAGGATTATTTGTTTGGCCATGATGGCAAGAACTTCCTAAGCTTCAGAAACGTTACTTATGGCCATACGCCATACAATCCCCTCAATTGGGTTCGGAAAGACCAAGCAGAAGGACCGGTGGTTTGTTGTGGTTAGCCTAATAACAGCTTGTTGCAATTGTTCTTGCTGCTGAACGAATACGGTTTATGCAAGCAGGATATAAACCTGTTTGTTTGAGAAGCTATTGCGAATAATCACCTTAACACATTTTATTATGTTTATAGTTTTAAGTTTCATAGTATAAAGTAATCACAAAATGTAGGATAAAGGAGGATATTAATGCTACAAAATTACTAGCAGGTTATAGTAAAAATATTAGTAACTTTTAAATTAAGCTCCACAAAAGGCCACAAATCCACAAAGGTCACCAATCACATTTCGTTCCCGTACCCATTATTTGGAGTAATTTAATTTGCATTTATTCCGTAGACTATATAATGTTGCGTTACCATTATGTATAAATAAAAGAACGTAGAAAATGCAAGTTTCTAATAATAATGAAATACTAGTCTATATTGTCTATAAACAAAGTTATCGGAGATAGTTTTTTAGGTAAATAAGTGAGAAGAAATTTGCATACAAAAACTTTAGTTACGTAGCTAAGTAAGCAAGAGACTTACAAGGGAGTAACCTTAATTCCATTTTAGATAAAAGTTAGTTTAAGGGTTGGTGGGGATCTCAAATTCCCAGGTGGCTCAAAGCTTAGTTTGAGCTAAAAAGTTTTCTTAACATATTAAACTATAATATTTGTTAGAGCGAGGGAGGCGGCTAAAAGCTCAAAATTGTTTTTCTCAGAAAACATTCTTTGAACAGACCAAATCGTTAAGGGAGAGAGAAGGAGTTTGGAATCTGGAGAAAGGCGGCCATATTTCCAACTACATACTTATTTTAAAAGAGTCGCGCAACATCAAAAATCCATTATGTAACCGCTGTTAAAAGAAAAGAAAAACGCACCTTACATGTGTGCACATGTGCCTACAAAAAAATATTATAGCTAACTTTGGAAAGGCTTTATCATTAATCTTTAAGTGGAATAAAAAGTTTCACATATCATAACTTTAGTTTTCATGCACTTAACTTTTAAGCGTATAGTGATAAATAAATTCATATTCTTCTGTTCAGGAATAAGAATATCACTACAATAATAAATAGGAATATAATTGTCTTTAAACATATGCATATGAATAATATGATTTTATACTTCTAGTGAATTGAAGGGGAAAATTTCTCATTATTGCGAGTACATTTAAGAATAATAAGACTTACTATACTGCACTGTTTACAAATTTATATATTTTACGCTTTTATGACGCAAAGCCAATATTTTGCTCTACTGTTAATAGTAGGTAATGGGACACTTAAGACCACCCCTCCTCCTGACAAAAAGACTCAAGGATTGGGCCTGTTATAGTTTACCAGACTATATCTACAGTGTATAATAGCATAAAAGGAGAGTTTAAGAGAATATTGCACTCAACTTGTACGTTTAAAAAAAGTTCAAAACGTGAGTTCTTCTTACACTTCCCTCTTACATTAGGAGTGTGTAGAATCATAGAGATCGAGGTCGTAATAGACATTGCATTTACTGGGAGTAAAGGCTCTAGTTTGTGTCTATGTTTTACAATGTTTGGCCTAGTGTATCGATGATCCACCGATGATCTTCGGAGCCAAGTACAGTTCACTTACTGATTCCTCTTCTAATACTATATTGTGTCAGGTTACTTCTTCTAGATTTTTTGCGCAGTCTTAGAGCCATTATAAATGTTCAGTGCTGAAGATGATACACCAACAAGACTGCCCAACGCTCCTAGGCCGGCAAAAACTAGTGGTAAAATACCACCTTCCGCATTTTTTAATAATCGTAGTTTACGTTTTGAAGTTTTCTTAGAGTACGTACACGTACAACGTCCTTCAATTGTTGTTCACTCTTTTTGTTATTACAATATCCTTCGCCTAACTTTTTAGATTTTCTCCCTCTCTACCTTCGACTTTCTCTTTCCTTTTATTATATTTGTTACCAGGTAAACAGAGGTTATTTTATCCAGCGATGAATCAACAGCTTTTGCACGGTTTCCAGTATCTATAAGAGCCTTATTAGCCTTTTGTCTGTCATTAACCTCTTTACTTTTAGAATAAGCATTATCATGTTGTAAAGAAGCACGATCTAATGCCTTTACAGTTTTTTTTATTGGCATTGGCTACCTTAGACTATACAGCCATGAATTGTTTACAGGTTAAACTCCTCTCTATAATCGCTTATATAAATAACGGTCGGTACCGTCGCAACTTAGATCTATATGTATAATACCCGATGATATCGATAATCAATATTAATCTACTATGGAATTTGAGCGTGGTATTACCGAGAAAATTGCTTAACTATCTGAGGCAGTTCGGCAAAAAATGCAATCAAAAGTAAATGACAGAACTACAAAAAGAAGTACGTAATAGAAAGACAGGTCGCCTTCCTTAAAGAACCTTTAGGTACGTTAGCGACTAAAATTGCACCTAAAAGGGTTCAAGTAAAACAGACTGAAACCCCGACTGCAGAACTAAGTAATACTGGAGACGATTAAGTTGAAAAACATATTAAAAAAGGAAGCAAGTAGAGGCAAAAAGGATTTCTCCCTATAATGAAAAAATTGAAAGACGAATGTATCGAAGCTGATCGTATTGTAGACATATCACCTGTTTAAATTGTACTAGTTGAGAGTAATATTCTATTACACTCTCCTCTTCCTCTTTACATTATATAATATATAGTATTGTAAACTATGACAGGCCCAACGGGCTCTTTCAGCTTTCTGTCAGGAGAGCGGATGATCTCATGTGTCCCACTACCTACTGTTCATATCTGTTATGGGGATATACAATATCCTAACATTAATGTAAATTATTTTGTTTCAAGGTTTTTTTAAAAAATTATATTTTGGAGTTGGCCACGTCTCAATATTGTAGTTCAAATCACGTTAGTCGACTACGGAAACGCAACTAAAACTTTAGTTAGATTTATTTAATAAATTCCTCGAAAAATTTCAAACATAGACTACATTTTAGATTTTTTTTTAAATAAAAATCGTCGGAACCATTTTCAGATTTTACAGGGGTTAGCATCCCCAAATTTGAAGATAAAGTTTATTTCTCAATTTCTCACCTCGGGGTATGATTTTTCTGAACATATATGCCAAATATCGTCAAAATCGGCCCAGTACTTTAGGCCCCACGCGTCTGCACAGGCGACAGGCGGACATTTTTTAAAACTTTTTTTTTGGCTCAGGAGATATCAAAATCGAATTTTTGCACCATCATAATACTTTTTCTTGATATGAGAAAGTAAAAATTCTATGTGGTTTAAAAACAAGGATAGCGACGACCCCATTTACGTTGAATCAATAGTGGATGAAGACTTAAAACATGCTTCAGGTTAGAGAATAATGATCCGTAGCTAGGAAAATGCATGATCTGCAAAAATGCATGAAAATCAAGGGGTAATCCCAAGGCCTACGCCGCAGGATTTAGAGACAATAAAGATTAAGAGACGCGAACTAGAACTTAACTTATTACAAACAAGATTATTTTAAAATGTCGTAAAGTATGGCAGTTATTAAGATAGAAAAAGATTATTATCTTAAAACAAATTAAAACTGTCATGCCTCAAAATTTAGGTAAATCTTAAAATTTGAATAAACTCGTGGATTTCAACTATTTAATGTTTCATATTATGAAATATTTAGACACTTTCAAAATTCCTTATCAATGTTTAATTTTTCATACTCCATTCCACATCTTTGTTTGAGTTTCTTAGTCTGTTTATCCAGTATTTTAATTTAAGCTGATCCATAAACTTTTCTAACAAAACAAGAGTTTAAAGTTTCCCTATTTTGCGTCTTAGGTATAAGGATTATAAATTTGATACAAACTCTGGTATTTTTCGTATGAGTTATCAAAGTTTAAGGAAGGTTTAGACATAAAAATATAAACGCATAACTTATAATTGACAAAATAAATTTGATTTTCTTTTTATATGCTACTACTTAAAAAATCCGTAAGACAAACATAACTTTCTAACAACATAGTTACACTGAATTTAAGTTCATTGAAATCAAATATATGTATATTTAATTTGAACAGGAGATAGTTATATTTAATTTAAACTAGAGATAGTTCAATTTGTTTTTAATTTCTGAAAAATTATATTTATTTAAAACAATTCTTCGAACATTAGAATTACCCCGGAAAACGATTTATGTTGACTTAATTTCAAATAGTTTCGGAATTTTTTTTTTTTACATGTTTTCTCAATTTTTTTGGGGGTGGGGGAGGTATTAACCCAAATTTAAAGGAAATTTTCAGCTGCCAAATGAAGAACTAGATAAAAAATAAGATCTATGCATAGGCACAGCTTGAATATAATTATCAAAAATAGTCTAAAATTTGGTTTGGTACGTCTTTAAATTTTATAATGTGAAATGAATTTCAATCCATGGTTAAGGATTCACACAGCCATTATTATAAATCAATAGATTCAAGTTTTATATTTATTCTCTTATGTCAAGAATAATAATATAAATATCATCGATTATTTTTATATTGATTGATTTCCATCAATTGTGACTTTAAATTTAAAAATACGCCAAATAGATTTTGTATATTATTCTAAATTAATTATATTTTATTTGAATTCTCGAATGTAATACGTCGTGTATAATAAATATATATGTCGTATTTCATTCATTTGAAGTTTGGACGAAAAATTTGTAGTAAAATAAATATTTGGATGAAATAAGCATCAAACATATCTGAACGAGCGTTATATGATTATTTTATCGTAATGAAATATCAATTAGTTTCCTTAAAATTATTAGAACTTCACTTTATTACATAAAAATATTAGATTACCATAATTATTTTCTAAAAGGTTGTTCCAACCCTCGTTTACGGATTAAAGCATTTAGAGGTAGCAGACCTTAGTACTTCACAAACATTTGCTGTATTTCCTCTAAACTCTCTTATTTTAATTATAATATCAAAACCGTAATGAGACAAAGAATTACTAGTTTTTATTTAATTATCCTGGAGTTTAAGTTTAGTTCATTTACACGGTTTTAGTTCCCTTACGATGAACTATCATGACTGGAGAAAGAATCCCGAAGCGAATGCTACACGAGAAGCTCGTGTAGCATTGCTGACTTGTATTGCTCCATCCAACCATCAAATCCTGGGGCGCCCTTTCTTCTCATGACAGTCAATTCTACACGAGAAGCTCGTGTAGCATTGCTGAGTTGTATTGCTCCATTCAACCATCAAATCCTGGGGCACCCTTTCTTCTCATGACCGTCAATTCTACACGAGAAGCTCGTGTAGCATTGCTGAGTTGTATTGCTCCATTCAACCATCAAATCCTGGGGCACCCTTTCTTCTCATGACCGTCAATTCTACACGAGAAGCTCGTGTAGCATTGCTGAGTTGTATTGCTCCATCCAACCATCAAATCCTGGTGCACCCTTTATTCTCATGGCCGTCAATTCTACACGAGAAGCTCGTGTAGCATTGCTGAGTTGTATTGCTCCATTCAGCCATCAAATCCTGGGGCACCCTTTCTTCTCATGACCGTCAATTCTACACGAGAAGCTCGTGTAGCATTGCTGAGTTGTATTGCTCCATCCAACCATCAAATCCTGGTGCACCCTTTATTCTCATGGCCGTCAATTCTACACGAGAAGCTCGTGTAGCATTGCTGAGTTGTATTGCTCCATTCAGCCATCAAATCCTGGGGCACCCTTTCTTCTCATGACCGTCAATTCTACACGAGAAGCTCGTGTAGCATTGCTGAGTTGTATTGCTCCATCCAACCATCAAATCCTGGTGCACCCTTTATTCTCATGGCCGTCAATTCTACACGAGAAGCTCGTGTAGCATTGCTGAGTTGTATTGCTCCATTCAGCCATCAAATCCTGGGGCACCCTTTCTTCTCATGACCGTCAATTCTACACGAGAAGCTCGTGTAGCATTGCTGAGTTGTATTGCTCCATCCAACCATCAAATCCTGGTGCACCCTTTATTCTCATGGCCGTCAATTCTACACGAGAAGCTCGTGTAGCATTGACGGTCATGAGAAGAAAAGGGTGCCCCAGGATTTGATGGTTGGATGCAGCAATACAACTCAGGGCAATGAGGTGACCTAGTGGTATGAGAGGTAGGTGCTCTAGGAAATCTGACTCGCAATTGTTGGAAATACGTGATGCCTAGGGTAAAGCTCACTCCGGGCTGTAGGATGATAGAGGTTATGAAGAAGTGTGCTAATTACAAGTTCTGGTATTTTGATAAATTGTTATTATTTTGGAACAAAGTTCCTTATGGCACGTTACAGCGTCTGGAGCCCAGGCGTGAATCCAAAAAAAAAAAAAAAACTACCGTAACGTAGATTTTGTGAGGTCGGTTTCACCGACCAAGAGAAAACCAAGTTTTTACCCATATCTTATGTTCTAAAGTAACGATTTTAATAAAACTTCATGCACATCGTCTAAAGTGCAATTGAAAGATACAAGCAGAAGGTTTTGCTTAGTGAAGCGATATATTTTATAATATTTTAAACTTAGACCAGGTAGGAACGAAACAGGACTGTTCCCTAAACAACCAATACAACAACCCTCCTAACAACTATAAACTCATCATGATTAATTATTTTCTTGATATTCAATACATATTTGTTGCAAGACGCTCTGTAACTCAAGATGGCAAGACGCGTTTTAACTCCGCCATGTATAAGTAGTTTGGAACGTATACTTAGGTTGATTTAGTTAATATAGACTGAAGATGAACTTAGTCGTGGTCGAAACGTATCACCAAAACAACATGTTTTAAATCTTTTTTTTTTTTAAACAACACCTAAAAAAATTCTTAATCATCTTATATAATTTATAAAGCTGTTCCAAATCATCGTGGTTGTAATCTATCAAATGTTCTATTTTATTTAGGCATTCATAGCAGAGAGAGAAATAAATAAATAAATCGACATTTATTTCCAGTTGTATTCTTTGATATCAGTTACTCCTATTTCTAAGAGTATTAGAGATTATTTACTAATAAATTTTTAAAAAGCTTTGAATTCTGATTCAAAGAAATAAATTTGATCTCAGTTAGCCCTATTTTAAAATGCATTAGATACATTATTTACTTATAGTTTCAAAAGGCTTTGAAAATAAATAAATTTAATTTAGATTTCAAGCTTAGATTTTTATTTATGGAATCATAAAATAAAATTGATTTAAGAAAATAATTATGCATAAGCGAGTTAACATACAGCAGAACAAATAAATATGTATGTGTAAAAGGCATTGTATTGTTTTGGAATTTAAATAACTAGCATAACAAAATATATTTTAAATAAATAAAGTACTAATATATTTGAACTATTTTCGATGTCTCAAACACAAATCAAAAAATACATGAGATTGAAAGATTTACGATGGATGTTAAAACTTTAAAATGAAGTACCCTTCTCATCTCTTTTCTGCAAATTTTTTAGGATAAAGAGATGAATAACGTGAAACTAAAATTAGTAGAACTCCAAGTTCTACGAGCGAAAGTTCTCGTATATTAAAATTATTTAACATTAATATCACCTACTGTTTAGAGAAATTCGAAACATCATTGACTTATCTAGTAAACCGAATAGAGTCTATTCTAGCCAAAAAGAAGTAATTGACAGAGCGAAGTGACAACCTGAACTGAACAAGGCTCTAGATTACGTTGAAAACCTGTCCCAGAAATTACTTTTCTGGAATCAATTAAAACTCATACAATGATCACTGAAGCCCAGGAGACACCGATCTGGGGATACAAAGAACCATTCATCTGCTTTAGATCCGGGTGAAGGAGGATCTCGACCCCGCCAAGCCAACGAAACAACAGAAACTAGCCCTCGTGTTAGATTGCGAAGTTGTTTCAGGGACAAGTTCAGAAACAAACCTAGGCAAGGTCAAAGGTGGTAAACCGACGACGGGGGGATATGGACCGGACGAGGTGATCATCGCGAAGGTGGTGGTTTTCCTTAAGGTGTGATAACCCCATGATAGGCGGAACTTGGATCTGAAGATGGTAGGGAAAGGAAGCTCTTAAAGAACAACTTTTCCATTCTTCCAAGGTGCGGAATGAGGTGAAAGTCTAGGAGAGCTTTCGTCGCGGGGCAAAAAGGGAGGCGAGAGACCAGAGTATCCCTTGGGACTTAGAGAGCACAACTGGCGATGTACGTAAGGCTTCAGGCTCTAATATACTCTAGCCTCCTCACCTCTCTACCATCCCCACTCCTTAGATAAGACTCTCCTAGTTCTATCTCATTATCATTTCATAATAATTTAATGCTCCATCCAACCATCAAATCCTGGTGCACCCTTTATTCTCATGGCCGTCAATTCTACACGAGAAGCTCGTGTAGCATTGCTGAGTTGTATTGCTCCATTCAGCCATCAAATCCTGGGGCACCCTTT
Organism: Gerris buenoi; assembly: GCA_001010745.2. Taxonomy (NCBI): domain Eukaryota; kingdom Metazoa; phylum Arthropoda; class Insecta; order Hemiptera; family Gerridae; genus Gerris; species Gerris buenoi. The sequence goes on from KZ652347.1 coordinate 59,730, forward strand.
CTTCTCATGACCGTCAATTCTACACGAGAAGCTCGTGTAGCATTGCTGAGTTGTATTGCTCCATTCAACCATCAAATCCTGGGGCACCCTTTCTTCTCATGACCGTCAATTCTACACGAGAAGCTCGTGTAGCATTGCTGAGTTGTATTGCTCCATTCAACCATCAAATCCTGGGGCACCCTTTCTTCTCATGACCGTCAATTCTACACGAGAAGCTCGTGTAGCATTGCTGAGTTGTATTGCTCCATTCAACCATCAAATCCTGGGGCACCCTTTCTTCTCATGACCGTCAATTCTACACGAGAAGCTCGTGTAGCATTGCTGAGTTGTATTGCTCCATTCAACCATCAAATCCTGGGGCACCCTTTCTTCTCATGACCGTCAATTCTACACGAGAAGCTCGTGTAGCATTGCTGAGTTGTATTGCTCCATTCAACCATCAAATCCTGGGGCACCCTTTCTTCTCATGACCGTCAATTCTACACGAGAAGCTCGTGTAGCATTGCTGAGTTGTATTGCTCCATTCAACCATCAAATCCTGGGGCACCCTTTCTTCTCATGACCGTCAATTCTACACGAGAAGCTCGTGTAGCATTGCTGAGTTGTATTGCTCCATTCAACCATCAAATCCTGGGGCACCCTTTCTTCTCATGACCGTCAATTCTACACGAGAAGCTCGTGTAGCATTGCTGAGTTGTATTGCTCCATTCAACCATCAAATCCTGGGGCACCCTTTCTTCTCATGACCGTCAATTCTACACGAGAAGCTCGTGTAGCATTGCTGAGTTGTATTGCTCCATTCAACCATCAAATCCTGGGGCACCCTTTCTTCTCATGACCGTCAATTCTACACGAGAAGCTCGTGTAGCATTGCTGAGTTGTATTGCTCCATTCAACCATCAAATCCTGGGGCACCCTTTCTTCTCATGACCGTCAATTCTACACGAGAAGCTCGTGTAGCATTGCTGAGTTGTATTGCTCCATTCAACCATCAAATCCTGGGGCACCCTTTCTTCTCATGACCGTCAATTCTACACGAGAAGCTCGTGTAGCATTGCTGAGTTGTATTGCTCCATTCAACCATCAAATCCTGGGGCACCCTTTCTTCTCATGACCGTCAATTCTACACGAGAAGCTCGTGTAGCATTGCTGAGTTGTATTGCTCCATTCAACCATCAAATCCTGGGGCACCCTTTCTTCTCATGACCGTCAATTCTACACGAGAAGCTCGTGTAGCATTGCTGAGTTGTATTGCTCCATTCAACCATCAAATCCTGGGGCACCCTTTCTTCTCATGACCGTCAATTCTACACGAGAAGCTCGTGTAGCATTGCTGAGTTGTATTGCTCCATTCAACCATCAAATCCTGGGGCACCCTTTCTTCTCATGACCGTCAATTCTACACGAGAAGCTCGTGTAGCATTGCTGAGTTGTATTGCTCCATTCAACCATCAAATCCTGGGGCACCCTTTCTTCTCATGACCGTCAATTCTACACGAGAAGCTCGTGTAGCATTGCTGAGTTGTATTGCTCCATTCAACCATCAAATCCTGGGGCACCCTTTCTTCTCATGACCGTCAATTCTACACGAGAAGCTCGTGTAGCATTGCTGAGTTGTATTGCTCCATTCAACCATCAAATCCTGGGGCACCCTTTCTTCTCATGACCGTCAATTCTACACGAGAAGCTCGTGTAGCATTGCTGAGTTGTATTGCTCCATTCAACCATCAAATCCTGGGGCACCCTTTCTTCTCATGACCGTCAATTCTACACGAGAAGCTCGTGTAGCATTGCTGAGTTGTATTGCTCCATTCAACCATCAAATCCTGGGGCACCCTTTCTTCTCATGACCGTCAATTCTACACGAGAAGCTCGTGTAGCATTGCTGAGTTGTATTGCTCCATTCAACCATCAAATCCTGGGGCACCCTTTCTTCTCATGACCGTCAATTCTACACGAGAAGCTCGTGTAGCATTGCTGAGTTGTATTGCTCCATTCAACCATCAAATCCTGGGGCACCCTTTCTTCTCATGACCGTCAATTCTACACGAGAAGCTCGTGTAGCATTGCTGAGTTGTATTGCTCCATTCAACCATCAAATCCTGGGGCACCCTTTCTTCTCATGACCGTCAATTCTACACGAGAAGCTCGTGTAGCATTGCTGAGTTGTATTGCTCCATTCAACCATCAAATCCTGGGGCACCCTTTCTTCTCATGACCGTCAATTCTACACGAGAAGCTCGTGTAGCATTGCTGAGTTGTATTGCTCCATTCAACCATCAAATCCTGGGGCACCCTTTCTTCTCATGACCGTCAATTCTACACGAGAAGCTCGTGTAGCATTGCTGAGTTGTATTGCTCCATTCAACCATCAAATCCTGGGGCACCCTTTCTTCTCATGACCGTCAATTCTACACGAGAAGCTCGTGTAGCATTGCTGAGTTGTATTGCTCCATTCAACCATCAAATCCTGGGGCACCCTTTCTTCTCATGACCGTCAATTCTACACGAGAAGCTCGTGTAGCATTGCTGAGTTGTATTGCTCCATTCAACCATCAAATCCTGGGGCACCCTTTCTTCTCATGACCGTCAATTCTACACGAGAAGCTCGTGTAGCATTGCTGAGTTGTATTGCTCCATTCAACCATCAAATCCTGGGGCACCCTTTCTTCTCATGACCGTCAATTCTACACGAGAAGCTCGTGTAGCATTGCTGAGTTGTATTGCTCCATTCAACCATCAAATCCTGGGGCACCCTTTCTTCTCATGACCGTCAATTCTACACGAGAAGCTCGTGTAGCATTGCTGAGTTGTATTGCTCCATTCAACCATCAAATCCTGGGGCACCCTTTCTTCTCATGACCGTCAATTCTACACGAGAAGCTCGTGTAGCATTGCTGAGTTGTATTGCTCCATTCAACCATCAAATCCTGGGGCACCCTTTCTTCTCATGACCGTCAATTCTACACGAGAAGCTCGTGTAGCATTGCTGAGTTGTATTGCTCCATTCAACCATCAAATCCTGGGGCACCCTTTCTTCTCATGACCGTCAATTCTACACGAGAAGCTCGTGTAGCATTGCTGAGTTGTATTGCTCCATTCAACCATCAAATCCTGGGGCACCCTTTCTTCTCATGACCGTCAATTCTACACGAGAAGCTCGTGTAGCATTGCTGAGTTGTATTGCTCCATTCAACCATCAAATCCTGGGGCACCCTTTCTTCTCATGACCGTCAATTCTACACGAGAAGCTCGTGTAGCATTGCTGAGTTGTATTGCTCCATTCAACCATCAAATCCTGGGGCACCCTTTCTTCTCATGACCGTCAATTCTACACGAGAAGCTCGTGTAGCATTGCTGAGTTGTATTGCTCCATTCAACCATCAAATCCTGGGGCACCCTTTCTTCTCATGACCGTCAATTCTACACGAGAAGCTCGTGTAGCATTGCTGAGTTGTATTGCTCCATTCAACCATCAAATCCTGGGGCACCCTTTCTTCTCATGACCGTCAATTCTACACGAGAAGCTCGTGTAGCATTGCTGAGTTGTATTGCTCCATTCAACCATCAAATCCTGGGGCACCCTTTCTTCTCATGACCGTCAATTCTACACGAGAAGCTCGTGTAGCATTGCTGAGTTGTATTGCTCCATTCAACCATCAAATCCTGGGGCACCCTTTCTTCTCATGACCGTCAATTCTACACGAGAAGCTCGTGTAGCATTGCTGAGTTGTATTGCTCCATTCAACCATCAAATCCTGGGGCACCCTTTCTTCTCATGACCGTCAATTCTACACGAGAAGCTCGTGTAGCATTGCTGAGTTGTATNACATAGCATAATTACACTCTACTCTCTAATTATCTAAACTGCTATTTGATTATATTCGAATTTTAACTGTTTGACAGAGGAAAAAAAGTAAATTACATTCAAAGTTTGAAATGCTAGAATGCTATCCTTCATCCCTTGAGCTCACCTCTGGAGAATTGATTAACATAATAAAAGGTACTAATTAGTACTACTCTTTAATCCCACGGCTGGTTAGTAATTACAACTTAATTAATGAAATGTGCGGTAAAGAAGTCTTTTGTAAGTCAGCTGTAAATAATAAAAGGTTTAAAAAGGGAAAGGTAAAGGGAAAAGGGAGAGGTGAGTTCGTCTTCGTCCTCCCTTATACTTCCAGGTCAAAAGGTCGATAAAAACCCTAGTTTAAAGAAAGACTAAAAAAAATAAAACTTCTGTAGGACAAAAAGAAAAAACGAGGACGAATTCGATAACCACTTTTTTCAAGAAAATACATTATACTCTTGTATTTAAAGAATGGAAACTAATAAATGTATAAGTCTTATGTATAAATACATAAGACCAACTTTCGAGGTTTTAAGGAAAACACTAAAACATCCAACATACATAATATGCTCAAAAACTATTTCTCTTAATAGTTTATAGGCCTGCTATCCTTGGTCTACTTTATTCCTGGCTTATTTTCCATACTTATTTTTAATGAATACTAATCCAAATTATTATTTTGTCAGCATATTTAATCAATTCTTCGTATTGTAGCAGAGTGTTTTCAATGTAATTTCTTATTTATTTTTCATTATTTTTTATTGTTATTGCTTCCGAGCTTACCGAAGGTAACGGAAGCATTGTGTTCACTTTTGAGAACGAAAAAGTTTTATGTCTCCGATTTTAAAAATTCCAAAACAGAAATCCGTTTCAGACATCAGAGAAAATTTTTTGTTCCGTGTCTTTCTGTCAGTCGGTTTGTGTCCGCGAATTTTGAAACGTCCTACGATAACTTGAGTAATTCTTGTCCGATTTTGATGAAATTTGGTAGACATGTTCATTTTACCAATGCCCAGGACGAGTTCGTTGAGCAACGTTATCCCGTCAAGCGTTCACGCGCAACGCTCTCGTAAACGTAAACTTCAAATTTAAAAATTGGAATTTTTGGTTGGGAAAAAAATCATACTTCATCTATTCAATGAAACAAACATTTTTTTCTATTACAATTTTTTTAGTAAAACCAACAGCGACACCGCTATGATGTGTTAAAGATCGCTAAAAACTGTTAATAGTTTTTAAACAATTAATAATAAAACAAAATAAAGTAATATAACGGCAATGTTAATAAAACAATAAATACATGACAGGATGCGAGGAAGCTATGTGCCACAATAATTGGCAGTCTATTTTTTATTTGATTGATGATNTGATTTAAATTAAAAAATAAAAATAATGTTGTATGGATCATGGTTTCGACTTCGGATAACATAATATGTATTAGTCCAATATAATATGTATTACAGATGTTATCTCATTTCTTATGAATTTGTTTATGTACATAGCAGCTAATTTCAACACGGAAAACCTAAATAGTTACCTACTCTTAATATAAAATTGAGGGTACTTCATTAGATTAATACTCCCTTATTTTTTTAGAATATAAATGACTTTGACTAACAACTATTAAGAATTTTTCGCCCAATGTACTTTGGGACAAAGGAATATCGCACTTCAGTTATTATGAGGGGAGAAACAGTCTAAAGACGAACATTCCGTACACAATCTGGTGGGTAATTCACCACCATCTTTAGATTGTTACTCCCCTTAGTTTTTTTAGAAAGGGGGTAACAATCTAAAGAAATGCCAAATCGAGTACTAGTTGTAATAGTTAAAACTGGATGTTATCATATAGTAAGGTAGTAAAGGCCGAAACCCTCTGAAGGGGTTAGTGTGTATCGAAGTCTACGGAAGTTCAACAATCGATTGTTGGATCCCACCTTAGATTATTATGTTTGTTAGGCCACGACTACATACCTGCACATGAACCTATTTGTACGTAGTTTGTTAAAAATATAATGGTAATTTATAAATTTCGCTGGTTTGGAGGGTCCGATTGTCAATTTGTTTTATGATGTTGGTATACATGTTCCTGAAGTTTGATAAAATTTTCAGCTGTATTCTATGTTTACTTTGTCTGTGGCAGCCGCTGAAGTTAGACGTGTTTTTATGAGCTCGGCGATTTTCGTTTGTTAAGAAAGAATGGTTCAATAAATTTGTATCAAATTTTGATTGTACCTTAGTTTCGATGTAAAGTCTGTAAACCCATGTTTTGTCAAATGCTACAACACGTTTCAGTAATTCTGCATCGTCGTTGACTTCATTGAGCAACTTCCATTCACCGCTGGTTTTGTTGAAAATTCAACAATTTTTCTGCGACACGTTTCACACCCAAATCATTTGAAAAAAATTAAGACATGAGCCAATCGATATGCTAACATCATCAGCGACTTCTCTGACTATAATTCGGTGATCGTGCACAACCATTTCTTTAACTTTTGCCACGTTTTCATCGGTTGTTGGTATGCTAGGGCGTCCAAGGCGTTTGTCATTTTCTACGTCTTCACAGTAATCTTGGAAGCGCTTATGCCACTCGTAAACTCTTGTTTTTACTCGTAGCAAACTCACCATAAACCTTTGTTAACATTCCACACACTTTGTTACATTTTATTTCATTTTTTAAGCAAAATTTGATACAGCATTTTTTTCAACGAACGAAAATCGCCGAGCTCATAAAAACATGCCACACCTTAGCAGCTGCCACAGACAATGTAAACAATAAATACAGCTGAAAATTGTATCATACTTCAAAATTGTATCATACTTCAGGGGCATGTATAACAGGATAATAAAAAAATTGACAATAGGGCCCTCCAAAGCTTTTAATAATTCCCGTTATTTTCTGAGCACACTCTAATGACGACAGTAATTAATTGGCAACCCTTTTAGTATTATATATGTACACACAGAAAAAAAAAAGTTTGATTAGTATATATATATATATA
>KZ652347.1:75799-106973 GCA_001010745.2 Gerris buenoi
AATCTTATCCTACAAATCTAGAGAGCCAAATATTCACGGCAACAGAACTAGACCGAGAATTAACGCTTATAATTGTAAAGTACTCAATTAGTACCTGTACCTAGTACATCTATTAGAAATTCAATTTTTAAATTTTTGGTAGTTTTATTACTACGGAAACATTAAATTTTAAATAATCCAAATTACAATTATCAATAACTACGGGAGACATAAGAAGAAGACATGAGAAATGTTTATTCTAATAAATACTTCTTATTTACATAATTTTATTTAATAATGCTGAAGTTATCTGAACACAGTACCTTATTAGGTCCTCTGTGCCCCGGTCTCCCCTACGTATGTGTATAGTACCTACCTACACAATTTAAAAATGTAGCTACTTAAAAAAAAAAAATAATCAAAAAAGTCAGGGTAAAAAAACTATTTTTTTCTGGACACCGTGTGGGGTATCATATGAAAGGATACGTTGAGTTGATTACAAAAATATATATTTTTGGTTATAAGCTTTGATAGGACGAGCGTAGGCGAGTTTGATGTGGGTGTAAAAAGTGTCCCTACCCTTCTATCTCACTTTTGTAAAGTGCAAAAAATCTGACAAAAATTCCTGAACTTATTTATCTTAATAGAGCCATTTTGATTATCAGCTAAAATGATAAAGTTTTAGATTCAATTTCAACTCCAGTCAACTAATTGATATTATTTTCGTTAATCACTATTTCGTTTGAATTGTAAATACATATAATGTATCAGGCACGTATATGCCTTGGTGAAGACGAAATATAGCCGTATTTTAGAATTTTAAAGAGTTTTAGATTAATTTTAACTTTACCGACCTACAACTAATCAAATAAATTTTTGTAATATTGAAATATTTTTCTTTTTAATACATGATATTGGCGAGAATATTAATCTTTAGGCACTTCTTTAGATTGTTACTCCCCTCATAAAAAAACAGAAGTGTGGTATTCATTTATATTCTAAAAAAAATAGGGGAGTAACAATCTAAAGAAGTTCCTTGAATGATTTCTTTTTTCATTTTTTATTCACTAATTTCCATTCTATCTGAATCAAAGATTAGTATTTTTACATTGCAAGTATTTGTTGTAGTGATTTAAGTTTGTTTGTAAGTATGCATACTTAAAAAATATATATTTAAAAAAAAGATACATTAAAATTACATACTTTGACGAATACATACGATATATGTCTATGATAAGCCAGCTCGCTGAATAAGACTAAGTGGCTTCGAAAGAAATCGAGAGTACTCAAGGTATGCGAAATAACGATGTTTTATTTTTGTTGTATTAGGAGGTATAATATAGTGAGAAAAGACCACCTTATGTGGAATGATCAAAACATAAACGAAAATCGAATGAAATATTTTGAAATTGGCAGCTTTGTGTTATTTATGAAATATAGTTATTGAAATAAGAAGATAAAGGAGAGGTTGTGTTTACAAGGAAGAAATTTGGTAGAGAGTTGGATGAGAACCAGTGTCTGAGGTAGCCGTTCAAGCGTAAAAAAGGCATTTCTTTACGAGCCTGTAGACTTGCAAGCGTCTCACATAGTCCTTGTTATTTATTTTCGCTCTAAGCACCAGACGGGGTAAAATAGCTTTTTTTCACAACAAACCCTATTACATCCCTTGCTAAGAGCAGACGGAAAAAAATCCTTTCTTAAGCGAAAAGAATATTCCTTACTATAAATGCAGAGATGAGCTCGGATATGGAAAGTAACCCATCTACCCAGATTCGAAGCACAATGGATTTTTAAATCCTTTTAACACTTCGTTTTATTTAATATCCTTATTATTTTGCAGGACTTTATAAAAACTTTCCTAAATAAGAGGGAATATCAAAATTAACATTTTAAAGAAGTTCTAGGTCTTTTAGTAGTAAACGCGTCTACTACGGGTGTGCGTCCCGACGTTTCGCTACGAATGCTAGAAGCATCTTCAGGGGTGTACATGGTGTCCTAGGTTCAAGACAAGTGTGAACTGGAGGTTTGGTTGAGGTCAGGGTCGTTTTAAACCCCCTTGGCCTTAGGTCATATCTGGTGGTGATTGCGTCAGATGTCACACCAGCCGGTGTTACATCATCCTGTTCGACGGAGGAGCTTTCCTACCTGTGATTAGTGGTTAGGGTGTTGATGAGGGGTTTCCAAGTCTTTAATAGTCTAAAACCGTCTTCTCTATTAAAATTGTGAGGGTGATTTTCCAATTCAATAGCCTCTCTTAGTAAGAGACAACACGAATACCCCTGAAGATGCTTCTAATATTAGGAGCGAAATGTCGCGAAGCACCCTCTTCGAGACGCGGTCACCACCGGAAGACTTAGAACTTCATTGTAATTGTAACGCGGAAACCTACGAACATTGAACATTTTAAAACTCTGTAGTGTTTGTGTTGGTTAGTCATGTTAACAGAAGCAATTCGATAAATTCGTGCAAAACACTTTTACCTAGCGATACTAAATTTAATCCAAAAATATCTTTAATTAAACTGTCCTTTACTTCTATGCTTCGTATTCCAAACACACTTCATAAAATTTCAAAAATCTAGATATTTTAGCAGAGACCATGCAATTGACTGCAAATGACTCTTATCGCTCCCTTTAGAATTAATTCTGTACTTACAAACTTACTTATTCGGATCCTCTTCTACCTTGCGGAGTTGAGGAAAACCAAATAGATTTCCGCCCTCCTCTGTCCAATGACAGGAATCGAGCACGTTGGAGGGACATTCCTCTCTGAACCAGGGTGGATGTGATGCTGTCCATCCACGTGGTTATTTTCCTTCCCCTTGGTTTTCTCCCTTCACATGTGGCTTTTAGGGCTTTCTCAGGGAGTCGCTCGCTGTCCATCCTATTGACGTGGCCGTACCATCTAAGTTGGGCATTCTCTACTGGTCTCAATACGGGCTGGACTTCCAGGCCCAATCTTATAGTGGAGTTCGGAGTTCCTCTCCCGGTCTCTCTTGGCTTTGTCCGCTACTTTCCTCAGGTAACGCATTTCTGTGGCTTCAACTCGACTCTGGGTTTTCTTATTCAAAGTCCTAGACTCACTGCGCTATGCCATTGTGTAGGCACGTAGATGGATTTGAAGACTATCATCTGGATTCTTTGAATAACTTCAGCTTTACAGATGAAACCTCTATTCATGGCATAAAAAAAGTCTGCCTGTAGCTGCTATTCTTGCTTCTATCTCTTCTTTGCACTTCCATCCCACTACCATCTGAATTCACCATCACTTCTAAATACTTGAGGCTATGCACCTGTTCTAAGTGCTTGTCATGAATGACAATAATGGTGATCTGATGTTCCTTTCTCTCTCTTGCTAATACTACTATCATTGCCTTAGTCTTGATGACTTCTGTAATGGAAAGCTATAAAGCGAAAGCGTAGTTATATTATTCATAAATATTATATACTAGTCTTCACCCCCACACTCCCTACGGGACTCATGCTAGGAACCAGTGGTAAGGTTTCCTATTATCATGTAGGCCGAGCGGTAAAATAACGCCTTAATAATTTCGTTTCAAAAACCCTTTAAAGAAAAGAATTATGAATATATATAATAAATAATTCTTTCTATTATTATTAATACTAGTTTACCCTCTAATGTGACAACTACTCGTTTATTAATGTTAATAACTATTGACTCTAATTCACCAAAATTCCCTCACCCAGCTTTAAAATTAAATGGGCCTAGGATATAACAGAAACGAGGAGCAAATGCAAGGATTATGGTAAATATTTCAGGGTTATACTTACAGATTATACCTTAATAAAAAATAACAAAATTAAACAAGCTGCACTTTCAAAAACAGCACACAAGAGCAGGAATTAAAAATATTCCGTTTTTAAAATAAAAATTAGGGGTGGATCTTGGAGCAAACACAGGCCTTTAACCTCCCTTCCATAAGTAAACATGAAGTGAATTTATGTAATAACTCTTAAATACATTAGCATTACTAAATAAATAAAAAAAAGTCAAATATATTAATTTTGAGTTTTAAACTCGAGTAAAGCCGTAAATGATAAACTAATATGTGTTTTATCAGTCTAGCAATGATAAAGCTTAATCGATAAATACATAACAAATAGAGGAAAACTAATTTTCAATGAAAATATCGTAGTTCATTAGTTACATAGATAAAATTAAATGACTTTAGAATAGAAATTTTAATCCTGAATAGTGGATGTAATTTCACTGGAATGAATGTCTTAAAATTTCGTTATACCAACCATCGTTATTGCTAAATGGTCAAAGTTTGGTGTTAATCTGTTCGGATAATGGGTTACTTTGTTCTTCTCTTTCGACGCTTATGCACATAAAATATTAATTAAAAAACTTATTTAATAATACGATACTGAAAACCCAAAAGAATGGAGGTTTAAAGGATTTTAATACCAGTTGCGTTATGACGTAATAACCCCTTAAATTTCATCTAAGAAAAGGTAGGTTAAACATGAATAATATATTGAGTTAAAACCTAAAGGACATGTATAAACAATCGTGTTCAATCATGACTCTAAAGCCTGAAGTGTAATTAAAGGTCATTTTTCTTCTAATCCTGTTTTACGAAGATGAAATAAAAGAATATAAATGGAAGAATAGGAGATTGCAAAGGTGACGCTCCCTCATTTCCATCAATTTGGATTTCCCCCTCCTTTTTCCCCCTCTTTCTGTTTGTCTAGAAGTTCCATTATGCCTGGGATCCACCTCTGAAATTATTACGACCCTTCGACCCTCTTTCACATAGGAAATCGAACGTTTCAAACTTGTCAATAGCCTATAAAAGTTGAAAATTCATTTTTGTTGGTCCAGGATATCAGTTTTTATCAGGTCAAGAGTAATTTCCTCCAATTGTCTTTCGACTTCAATACTTTGAATAAGCTTGGGAAAAAAAAAAAAAAAAATGGCGAGGTCACACCTAAAATATAAAATAAAATAATAATAATATAAATTTAAATATATGGATATTTGTTAAAGAAAAAGTAATAGGTATTGTCAAGGATGGAAGAAGTGTTTTATCTAAACGTACCCGCAGTGAGTTTAGATATACTCGTAATGGAAGTATTAATATTTTATAACTAAACAACATTGTGAGGCCGAGTGAAGGTATTCTTGCTTCATATTTCGTTGTTTTATTCCCGATAGTATGGTAGCGTTACTGCCAGTTCTAAACCGAGAAGAAAAGCAGGTGAACATAGAATTTTCTATACTCCGGCTAAATAATAAAGAGAAGCAAAAACAAAAGGTAGGAAATGTGTAGAGGTATTATCGAATTTTTCAGTATAAGATATTCATTAAAATTGCTTTTCTTTTAAAATTTATTTTTTGTAATACAAAAAATAAATAATTTGATTTTCTTTAATAAAAAAAAGTATATTCCATATTTTATTAGGGTCTAGTCCTTTTTTATGTATAACGGAGCAAGCATAGCTCTGCTCCCTCAGTGTTATGGCCTACCTTTTTTAATATTACTTTTTTTGGAACGAAGTTCCTTGTGGCACATTCTGCAGCCCGGGAGTTAATCCGGAAAAAAACGACAGTCACAAAATAACCGTCGCAGAATAACCGTCACAAAACCAAGCGTCACGAAATCTACCGATGACGATAACTTGAGTAAAAGATTACCGAGTTAGTTGAAATTTGGTAAACATGTTCATTTTACCATTGCCAGGCTGAGTTTGTTTAACAAAATTATCCGCCCAAGCGTTCACGCGCATAGCTCGCGTAAATATAAACTTCAAATTTAAAATTGTTATTTTAGGACGGGAAAAAAGTCTAACTTTATCTATTTAATGAGAAAACAACTTTTATAATTTTTTTTTTTTTTTTCAACTAAAACGAACACCGACACAGCTATGAAGTGATAAATATCACTAAATTTGCTAAAGTGGACCTGATCGTTTAAAACTGAGAAAACAACGTATTTACAGATATATTACGTTCTTATGTAACGATTTAAATAAAACTGTATATGCATCACCTATAGCACAACTGAAACAGGCATGTAAAATTTCAAACTGATACAAGTAGAAGTTTATGTGTGTTAGTGATTTATATTTTTATTGCAATATTTAATTGGAGTGATATGCCAACGGAGTCTAAGGGGACAGTTCTATTTCATCTCTACAACCTTCCGCTTTAACTATAAATTTATAATGATATACAATACATAATTTATTTATTGTAAGAGGCTCACTTCAAAGATGTAAAAAGCTTTTCTTTTAATTTTGCCATAACTCCGCTAGTACAAATAGTTAGTTACTTTTAATTTTTTGTCTCTTTTCTAACTCCACCATGTATAAGTAGTCTGTATCGTATTTTGGAACTGCTATAATTTATATTTAATGAAAAGCGTAACCTTTACTATTTTTCCGTTTCGCAAACTAGAAAAAAAACTATTTTGAATCCATCACGGAGAATTTTTAGTTGCCACAACTTACCTCATAGAGAAAGAAATTTCATAGGCAAAGACGTTATAATCACTCACGCTATAATCTAAGCGTGAGGTATCAAATAAGGACTTTACAGGTTTACGTGAATCTCTTTGTAGGGTCTGTAAATCCGTTGAGCCGTAAATTCGTTGAGCGAGTGCCCTACATTTACTAAAAGGACTGCAGATCGATATCGTCAATATATGTTGTGCAAAAGGAAGGTCTTTCCTACTTCTGTTCATTTCCTGGACGCATAAGTAAGAGTTGTTTGAAAAGAACCACTTGTAAGAATCCCCATTAGGTAAAAACATCCGACCTCCTTACACAAACATCAAACCCCTTCGAAATCGCATGAAGAGAACTCGACAATACTCCTGGCATACTCGTTCATTATTAAAGTCTATTTACACAAAGAAGAGGATCCTAAAATTCAGATGTTTGTTTACACGCTTTTAGATGACGGTAGCGATTCCTGTCGCATTTCCGAAGAACTCCATTATCACCTCGGAGGACGTGGAACTCAAACCCGAATCTAGTGAATATTCTTACGAAAACAACCGAACTGTCTTATCGATTCCCAGGAATTATTGTGACAAGTTTCGACCGCAAAACCTCCTTGAACTTCAGAACACCTCCACGATATTCAATATTCCTATATCGTAAGAGGAGATTCCGACGAAAGAAGTTTCAGAACGATTTGACCTTCTTAAAGCCAAAGACCACGAACTTCTAGCGAACTCTTTATCCAGTGGAGGTTATAAGAGCGACAAACCGTATGGTGATAAAATTTACTATAGATGTGATGTTTTTGGCCCAAGATTCTTGGCTAATTGTCAACGTATAACACTTAAAGAGGTAATTAATCTTTTTCACATCGCTCCATCGCAATTTGAAAGTCCATCCAACCAGGGGCTAGATCATTCCATAAACGATCGTCTGTACATGAAAAAAAATCGAACAAGGGCTCCTCCAAAATAAAGGCCTCCCTTACGAAATGGTAATGGCCCCTGGTTGGATGGACTTTCAAATTGCGATGGAGCGATGTGAAAAAGATTTAAGCCTTTACCTTTATGTGATAACGATGTGATATTGCCTCCAAACATATATATTTAATGTTTTATAATTGGTAGAGTTTTTATATATTGGTAGATTAGTTTATCCTCAATGTATCGATGATAAACGTTAATCCATCAAAATCTCAAAAAAAGTCCACGTTATCACTTTTTTTTACATAATTCTTATATGAGAGTGTGAAGTGAAGTTAAAAAATAACTAATTGTGCTCGCCTCGAATTCGGGTGCTTTTGAAAAAACAATTTATTTTCTCCTGAGAAGACGGGAAACATCAGGAATGTAGGAGAGGTGTTGGACCAAAGTATTGGAATGTTAGTAGAAGTTTTCACGGAATGTATTGTATGTGATGGAAATTTTTTCTCAGTCGAAGGGAACATTTGTATCTTTGTAAAGGGTTAGGAATGTAAAATACTGAATGCCACCTTTTTAATTTATTACTTTTTTCCACGATTATAAATGAATGACAAATTTGAGTTTCTATTAAGTATAGGGCGGGTGTCAACCAGTTTGCACATTAAATAATTGTAATGTTTATGTTTTCCGAAATATAGTTCGTTCGTGTCTTATTGCGAATCCGTGAGTTTATTTTATCTGGTTAATATCTCTTAAGGTACCAAACACCTTAGTGGTGACCCCGACGTGATCACCTCAGTGGACACTCCGCGGAAAAGGTCGTAAGTTACAAATTTATATAAATAACTTTATTTTATAAAGTAAAATTACGATTTTTTTTAACTGTCAAAAATATATATATATTTTTTTTTCGAAATGCAATAATAATGCGAATCCGTGAGTTTATTTTATCTGGTTAATATCTCTTAAGGTACCAAACACCTTAAGTATAACATTTTCCTAAACATGCCTATGATTTTTTTCATGGACAACTTCAAAATAATTACAACTTTACTTAATCTTTTGGACAAATTTATCATTAACGAACAACTAACTATTTACACTATTGTAAAAAAGCAATTTGCTACGACCCTCTGTGAGTCGACGAAACAATTAAACATTTTTCCCTGTTATTCCTTTTACTAACAAAAATAGCTAATAATACTATCTGCCTAGCCAACTCTTTATTTCATACCGACCTAAATGTCCCTTACGTCAAAATTCCGAAAGCTGCCTATCGTTAAAAGTCTTTTCACGCCCTTACATAAAAGAAGAAGCTCATTCGCCATTCTTATCCTCTCCTTATATTTAGGTAAGTCAAGGTGGAAAGAATAATAATATGGCGTGGTGTAGGGACAAAGATATTAAAGGATGTAGTTAGATAGTAAAATATTATATGAAAATAGAACAAATAATTTTCATTTAGAATTATATATATGGACAAAAATAAATATATACCTATCATAAATACGGTTCTTTATAATATCCGTAATAAAACCAAGAAGAAAAAGTTTAATTTTACACATGCATTACATTTGCAAAATGTATGAGTAGTAAATAATGTAAAATAGAAGATAAAACCTTGACCTCAGCATACATGTATTTTAATAGCTAAAGCCTAACTTAACATAAAACCTTAACTTAAAATCTTAGCTGTAATTACAAGGGTAATTTCTAATCCAAGACAAAAGGTTTGTAAAAACCTTTTAATGTTTCACTTCGAATTTCCCAAGATTTCAAAAATCCAAAGCAAACCCTTTCTTCGTTTCAGAACACGGCGTTGACAGCTCGAAAGAAACAAAAAATTGAATACATTTTTTGTTGAATCGTTTGAAAAGCAAGTCTCTGATCTGCAATTATTTGCTAGTATAACCTTTCGCTTTCCTTTAATACACACAGGCATAAAACTTTCCCTGACTACTTAAAGAAAACCAAAGAGATAACCCTTTGCAGTGACTAAAAAATATACTTTTATCACTGGAATTAGTCTTTCCTTTCTTAATTTATGTCACGGTAAAACAAAAAGAACAATGATCTTTTTTTTAGTATTATAAGAGATGTCACCTTTCCTTTTATATCAAGCTAGACAATGCTCTTCCTCAATCCTTTCTCTTCCTTCCTTCTTTTCTCTCTATCTCAAAGAAGCTTAAAAAGATTTTTGTCACTTGTATGACAGTGAGTAAGAATTTGGCATCTTTATCACTAGAATTAAAGTGTGCTAACTTGTTTAACACTATTAAATGTGAGAAGGTATTGGCACATTTCATACGGAGTCGTTACTTATAAAATAGAGGCTTAAAGTAAATATGGCTTGGTTCTTTAAAAAGGAAAGTAAACTCACAAGTTTATTAAGCTCATAAGGTATAAATTACATTTCATCTAAAATTATTAGCATTTTACATAAATTTTATTATCATTATATAAATTTCATTTTAGATACAATTATTACCTTATTATCACCATTATCAATAAAGCAATAGAAATAATTTCACTCTACATACTTTCTCATGTTATACGCTTATAATAATGATTATGGTTAACGGGTTTTATTATTAAATTATTAGCCGGTTATAATTGCATCGGATCGACAAGTTTGTATTAAATGATGCTACAGTAAATGTCAAGAATAAAAATGTATTCAACTTTTTAAATCTTCCAGAGAAGACCAAGTTAAAGATTTTATGAATCCCAAAGATTCGAAGCCATTACAGGGATCATTCTGGAGATCGCAGATGATAAGAGTAATTTGCAACTGACTGATCGATGAGTCAGTTGCAAACGACTCTCATTATGAGAAACTCGCTAAAGCAGTGTTTCCCAAACTGTTTTAACTCGTGGCACGATAGTCATCCTGGGTCCATGTCGATAAGTCTACTAGTTCCCCCACTTACCTGGGGGTCTGGTAGATATACCATATCCCCAAAGGACAAGGGGGACCAGAGGCTCCCCCTAGACATTTTTTGAAAATTACAAATCATAAACAGTTACCATGATTTTTAAGGAATCACTTATTAAAATGTTAATAAATACTTGATAGTATAACACATATTATTTAATTTAGACGCTGTTTATTTTTGTTTTTTTATTGTGTTCCATGGCTTTATTCGCCATTCTCTGCAGATGACACACTGAGGTATAAGAGTATTTCTTCATTTGATGTTAAAGTAAATCCAAAAGAAAAGTACGATTTTTCGGCGCCTATTTCCGCGCAGTCAACTTTGAAATAAATAGTGTGCCTATTGTACTTCTACAGACAGGCATTATTTTGGATTTTTGATAAAAACAGGATCTTTTAACTTGTGTGACTAATCTACTGGAGAGAACAGAAGGAAGGAGTTAATAGTCTCTCTGGAAGCGTGACGCGTAATTTAAATTCTCATCCTGTGAATTTTACTATCGAATTAACATGCAGGTCAAGCAACTGCCCGTTGTCATTTATTTAATTTAGTTCAAACTCTGTTTCGTAGCAAAAACGTTCATTGAAAATAACTTCAAATTATGATTATAGTGGTAGTAGTAGTAGTAGTAGTAGTAGTAGTCTAGTACTTCCTACTAGAACGGGTAGGACGAACCACATGTTCAAACCTTGCAATTAGGCCATTTCTTAGGCCCTTTGTACGCCCCGCGGTAGAGAGTTGCAGCCACTTCACACATCATACATATGTACATTGTACCGCCGAAGCGAGTATGATGATTATGATTATTATTCTAAGTTATTTAAATTATGATTCTAAGTCATACCTAAGAAAAATGAGTTTGTTTCTAATTTATTTAAATTTCATAATTTTATATTTAAACTTAATAGATCAATGGTAGATTAGATCAATGGTTCTTTAATCTGAACAACGCAATTTGATTTTCATTAACGCCTTTAAAATTCCATTTAAAATATTCAAAATTAATATATTAAATTCATCTTAGCGACAAACATACAAAGAAAATTGAACTTGGCAAGTCATCTTGCAAGGTTTAGGGGCGATCGATGGACGAAAATTATTATAGACCAGTATCCTATAGTATAGAGCTAAGGAAAGACAATGGAAGATCTAGACAAAGACGGGACGAGAACATGAGCTGTGAAGAAGTGTCACAACAGAGTTGCGCAGGATAGAAACTTATCAAACAGAATTTGTTAAAGTAACAAGAAGTTGATAAAGTAATACATGGCTTTATAACAATTACAAATTTTAAAATACAAATAAGTTATGGTTTGGTGTGTGTATGTGTATTTCTCTAGCATGAATAGAATTAGTTTACAGGTTTTATTAAGTAATACATTGCCATACTTTGTATTGACACAAGAATAAATATAAGGACCCTGACAATTTACTTTACTTCATTGTGGTTTATGGTAACGAAAACTAGTAGAAAACTCATCCCTTTTCTTGGGAAAGAAGTTAATGTACATTGTTTTGATTGTATTTAAAAACGTTTTATATTATGTCATATTAAATAAATTATTACTAATTTTTGAATCAGGGTACTTCACTTATTATCATATTTACCATGAAGATTATCATCAGGATTGGAAAATCAGACGAGATTACTGTGGTGTTTGATGCAGCCCTTGATACAATTGAGTTATTGAGTTAGACTTATCTTAATTTCTGGTCGCAACAAAAGCTGTAGAATTTACTTATAAGATTTGAAATTAAGATATAAACGCATCACATCTTCAAGAGAAAGTTCTAAATCGTTTTTCAAATACTGTATTTTTGGACTATGCATTCGAATCGTAGAATCAAAACACCTTTAGCCTCAGGATACTACAGGGTCCGGCAGTAAAACCTGATGATTTTTAAAATGGAACAATTCAATGAATATTCAAGATTAATTTTTTAAATTTATTATCATTTACAAGATAAAGAATGGAAGTTTAAGATGTATAAAAAAAAAAATACAAAATTTAAAAATCATTATGAAGCGAAAATAGCATGACTTAAATGATGACCTCCATTTTCTCTGCACTGCTCAAGTCTGTTAGCAAAGTTAGTCATCACCATCACTCTTACCAAGATTTAGCGTAGGATCACACTCATTTCCCACTGAATATTTCCTCGCAGTTTTTCCAAATTTCTTTGTATTATTATCAATGTACACATTTCTCTTAAGGTAACCCCACAGATAAAAATCACATGGGGATAAATCTGAAGAACGTGCTGCCCATGGAATGTCACCTCGAAGTGAGATCACCCTACAGAGTAATGATCTAGAACTTATTGTAGCCCATAGAAGCGCGTGAAGTGTGGAAAGTCGCACCATCCTGCTGAAACCATACCCTCCTAAGAGGGATCTGCCAGCGACGTAAGTCAGGGTGGATGAAGTCTGTGATCATCGTCAGGATGACGATGATTCGGGTAACGCACATTTATCCCCGTGTGATTTTTATGTGTGGGGTTCCCTTAAGGGAAAAGTGTGTATTGCCCGTTGGTGTAAGTCTAGAAATTTGGCAGAACTGCGAAGGAATAATCAGCGGGAAATGAGTACGATCCCACTCTATACCTAGGTAAGAGTGATAACTTTGCTAACAGACTTGAGCAGTGAAGAGAAAATAGAGGTCATCTTTTAAGTGATGTTATTTTCGCTTCATAAGATTTTTATGCATCTTAAACTTCCATTCATCATCTTAATGATATATGTTAATCAAAAATATTATCTCAAATAATCATTAAATAATTCCGTTTTAAAAACCACCAGGTTTCACTGGCGGATCTGTATTTTAACTTAAACGTAATTTTGAATGTAGTAGTAGTAATCTAGTACTTCCTACTAGACCGGGTAGGACGAACCACTTGTTCGAACCTTGCAATTAGGCCATCACTTAGGCCCTTTGTACGCCCCGTGGTGGAGAGTTCCAGTTACTTCACACATACATTTGTACATTGTACCACCGAAGCGAGTATGGTGTGGTCATTAGTAAGCAATATTAGCGAGCGTCAAAGCGTGGGGGAAGAGTCCTCATATAGAGTGTCTCTCGCCCTGCTCCGTCCTCGAACCATAGATACCAATTACATCTTCATGACACGGATCGGACCCACATCAAAGAGTGGGGGAAGAGTCCCCATAAAGAGTGTCCCTCGCCCTGCACCGTCCACGATTCATTGATGCAATTCAGAGTATCATGGCATGGGATCGAACCCACGACCTCGAGTTTTTTAATGTAAATAAAAATAAATAAAAAAAAAACCTACGAT
Organism: Gerris buenoi; assembly: GCA_001010745.2. NCBI lineage: Eukaryota > Metazoa > Arthropoda > Insecta > Hemiptera > Gerridae > Gerris > Gerris buenoi. The sequence goes on from KZ652347.1 coordinate 89,405, forward strand.
AAAGGAAAGCTAATATACCTTAGAAATTATACAATATACAATTATTCGAATTGTATGTTTTATACAGCTGATAGAGCGACACGCTCTCCCCATAACATTCAATATAAAGTTGTATAAGCTCATTGGCAGGTCTCAGCTCTCCAAGGTTTGTTGCGCCTCGGTTTATACACTATTATATTAAAAATGTTTAACTTTTTATACTATCTTCAACATTCTAGACAACCGCAGTCCAATTAGATGCAAAGTTACGATACTTAATATTTTTCCAGAGTTAGAAATCTAAACACAAAAAATTAACAAAACTTTTAACAAAATGTCACATCATTGACCGAAAAAATAAACGTAATGTATTCTAAAAATGTTAAACCACTGAATATAAATAAGGCATAGTTCCCTAAATGAAATGACTTGTATAACACGGCAATATAAAAGCATGGGATGAGGAGGGGAATTCTGAATTGCAAAAAAGGAATAATAAAGTTTCTTTAATAACATAAATAAGTTGTTTCAAGTGCTTTTTAATTCAAGATTACTTTTGAAGAGTGAGTGGATAATAAACCAATTTAAACTTTGACACTCCCTTAACTAGATGACCGAACAAAAGCAAAAATACTACTGTTTTGCATTGAGCCTTCTTAATTATCATTATGTCTGAAGTCCATAAATATTTAAGAATTTCAGTCAGAACCATTTTTTTTGGCCATATTTTGAGTAATACCCGACGAAGTTTGAAAAAAATTATTGTAAATTACAGTAAAATACGTATCATGCAGCAATTTATAATTATATACAATAATGATAAATTAAACGCCTGAAGACATTTTTTTAATTAACTTTTAAGAATAATGGCTTGGTCCCTTAAAAAACATTTCAATAAAAAATAATGTTTTATTTATCATTATTGTTTTGAATAATAAATTGCTGCATGGTANGTCTGCAGATAGATTTATTAAAAGTCTGCAGATAGATTTAATAAACGCCTGCAGATAGATTTAATTAACGTCTGCAGATAGATTTAATAACCGTCTGTTGATAGATTTAATTAACGTCTGCAGATTGATTTATTAAACGTCTGCAGATAGATTTATTAAAAGTCTGCAGATAGATTTAATAAACGCCTGCAGATAGATTTAATTAACGTCTGCAGATAGATTTAATAACCGTCTGTTGATAGATTTAATTAACGTCTGCAGATTGATTTATTAAACGTCTGCAGATAGATTTATTAAAAGTCTGCAGATAGATTTAATAAACGCCTGCAGATAGATTTAATTAACGTCTGCAGATAGATTTAATAACCGTCTGTTGATAGATTTAATTAACGTCTGCAGATTGATTTATTAAACGTCTGCAGATAGATTTATTAAAAGTCTGCAGATAGATTTAATAAACGCCTGCAGATAGATTTATCAAACGTCTGCAGATAGATTTATTAAACGTCTGCAGATAGATTTATTAAACGTCTGCAGATAGATTTAATTAACGTCTGCAGAAAGATTTATTAAACGTCTGCAGATAGATTTATTAAACGTCTGCAGTCTCGCTCTTCAATCGTATTGCTTAGAGCTGTCGATGAGCAAGGAAAAAGTACTTATCGGTTTGAGAGATACTACTCATAAGAAATTTCACCAGAGATTTACTAATGTGGAGTAGAAAGAACATAGCGACAATAGCAGAACTTTTTAATTTCGAATAAAATGATTTAATTCCGTTTGGAACTGTTACCAAGTTTAATGGCATTCCATTTGGTTGAGTGGGCTTGTTTTTGAAGTTGTAAGTATCTTCTTTTTTGGGGATGGTTCTCGTAAAAGTACAGGCTGTATCGTGAGACAAGCACCCCATTTTGCTCTACGTTAGTCTACTCTTGGTAAGAAGCAAGCCGGCAACTTCAAAATACCCAACTAGAGTTTATTTGTTGGAAAAATAAATACAGGAGAGAACGAGCTGGAAGATAAACCTGCGGGGTTTTCATGAGGGTCCTCCAGCTATCGATTTAGACCTTTAGACCTTACCCAACCATTAACAGCTCAACTCTTATTTTTCCCTTTGAGTCCAAAGTAAAGAGTGCCCTCGACCAAGTCATTATGTGACCGTCGCTTTCCTTTTTATATATATTCTTTTGAAAGCAGGGTAAACTTACGAGACAAGGGCTAAAACGATCTTAAGTGTAGATAGCCGGCAATCTCTTTCTTTTTGATGCGCCTCATAAGTTTTCATTATGGTTTCTGAAGTAAAAAAAATAATAATAATAATAATAATAATGTAGTGGGAAAGTAAAAATGAAGTTGTGTTAAATGGAGCCATGAAATGAAGGAGTTTCTTCTTTTTTTCCATAAAAGCATAAAATTTTCAAAGATGAAATTGCACTAACTTATATGCTGTCACCATTTAGGCGTACTAAAAACAGTAAAGAAGGCTGCCTTACCTCTCTCCCTGAAAATGTGTTGGGTACAGTTCTTCGCTCAACGTTTATTTTGTTTTAATTATTAAAATTTTAAAATAATTATTTGCGTTGTCTCTATCTTAATTGCATTTTATTTTATGAGTACTTAAGACACACTTCAGACTTATGTGGAATATGAAAATATATTAATTAAATTGAATTTTAATTTTTGTATTTAAAACAACGAAATTTTGCTGCGGCTTTCTATAACACATGAAAAACTGAAATGCGGCTCTCATTGACCTCACGCGTACCCAACCCTGTTATATACTACAAAAATTGTTATATAAATACAATAAAATATGATTTATACATGTTTAGACAGCTTCTGGTTAATAAGTTGCATAATTCGATTGTGAGTTTAATATGTAATTGCCATGGGATTGAAACTATCTAATAGGCCAAAAAATACTGTCTGGAAAAATGTCTTCGATGTTGTTGGCCTGATGATGACCAGGTTTAGTTTAAATACAGCCGATTTGAGATAGGAAAGTAGACGTTTTTATTTTTATAGAACACCCTAGAACAAGCTAACCACACAATATTAAAAATTGCCTATAATCATAATGAAAAATTGTAAATCTATATCATCATAATTTACAAAACTGGTTGCAAATTGTGACAATACCTGTAGCGGTGAAACTTTTCAAAAACTCATAAATAGAAAATATTACGATATCATTGATGTAAAAAATAAAAATTAAAAAACTGCTTTTGCTATTCACACTCTTAATACAGGTCACAATTTTTATTTTGAAAATACCAAATTATTACGTTATGAATGTAATAAAATTAAAAGGCGGATAGATTAAGTGTTTCATATTTTATAAATACACGGATGTTACTGTCAATTATAAAACAGATGCTAGTGTAATATAAACAAAAATTATAGTTTAATATTCAATAGATTCAAAGATTAACGAAATAAATATAGTAATTAATTTCATAATTTCATTAAAAAATCTCATATCATAAATAAATAAAAAATAAACTACATAGAAATTCCCTAACCTAAGAGTTTAATTATAATCACATATATTCAATTAATATACATAATATAAAACGAATACGTAATTTAAACTCAAATAATTATTATTTCACTCAACCAATTACCAATAACCACACCAATTCAGAGAACCATGTATTACAATTATCGATATGATTAACGACCGATGTAAATAGTTAAGGAAATCACTCCTAGGTAGCAGTGGTTAAATCATTAAATCATTACACTAATGCAATTCATCTCTTTTAAATTACCATTTAAATTATGTTGTTAAATTAGTCACTCTAAACTTTTTTGTATACTTTATTACAATAATAATCACTTTAATAATATAATGTTAAAATATTAATTGTATTGTCATTATTACGTTTAAATGACTCCGTGTATGATATGAATGATGTTACTGAAATGATTAATTGAAAAAATTGCTTGGTTGTTATTGGTAAAAAAAAACTGGAAATGACCTTAGTAAGGGTCTTACCTTAGTGAGGGATTTACAACATGTTGTAAATAGTTTTTTCTCACACATACTAATCTATCATCACGATAATCATCATAAACAATTATGGTGAAATGCAAAAAAGTTTTTATGATCATACAAATACTTAGTTAAAAAATTGATTTAATATTTTACTTACATACTATTATTTGACAACTGATAAGTTAAATTTGATATATTTTACTATTTTTAAAACCAACATATCTATACCTATACGTTTATATTTTTATCTACGATTGATACGAAATATAAACATTTTATCTCTGTTTAGATGCGAAGAAAGTGATTATTTTCGTAGTTGTATTCATTGCGCATTCGCTTTCATAACTCTTCACCATAACGCACGAGCCTTTTTGTTTGCATTTAACAAAACTTTTAACTAATATTATGTTACACATGCAGATATTTATAAATGTCTTCTCTTCACAGCCTAGAAAAGAGAGGTTTTCAACTTTCCAGCAAACAAATTGGACTCGAGCATCAAAAGAGGAAATAATTGCGTTTATCGCTTGCCAAATTTTAATTGGCATCCATGAGCTTCCTTTCGCAATTAAAGCCTTAGACTAGTGACCCTGCTCTAGGTCTACCTGCGGCAAATGTCATGACTGCAAAAAGGTTTAATGAAATAATAGAGAATGTATTTGTAAATGACCATTCGAATATCGTTTAAAAGGATAGCCCCGGATACGATAAACTATATAAATTAAGACCGTTAATAATTGATATGCTCAATAGTAATTTTAAAAATCAAAATACACCATAAAACACGCTGTCAGTTGATAAAGGAATGATTGCATTCAAAGGAAAGTCATGTATGAAGCAATAAAGGCCAATGAAACCGACCAAAAGAGGCTATAAAGTATGGTGTATTACGGGTTTTACGATCGGTTCCATAACAAGCCATCACATATACACGGATAAAAAGGAACAATCATTACCTGTTTATTATCTGGAGAAAGAGTAGTTTGGAACAACTAGAAAACAACAAAAACCAAAATTATATAGTTGGGTTTGTCAATTTTTATACCTCAACGAGACTTTTATCTGTTCTAAAATAAACCAATACATCAGCAATGGGAACTGTAAGATCTGACAGAAAGGTCTTTCTTCGATTTTATAAAACTAAAAGTAAACATTTAAAAAGAGGAGAAATTATATTTCATACTGGCAATAATATGTCTTCCAAAATGTGGATGGAAAATTGAGAAGATCATAAATAAGAGTTATTTTTGTAGTTCGGAAAAATGCGGATTTGTAGCAAGAAAACAAATGGATGGATCGAAGAATGTTTTTCTCCGTCGTTAATGATACCTTGACCCGAATTTTAGGCTTTCAATTTTTCCACATTCTGAGAAGTCAACATTAATGACACAGAACTAGACCGAGAAATAACGCTTATAATTATAAAGTACCTACTTAGTACCTGTACCTAGTACAATCAAATAGAAATTCATGTTTTACGTTCTCCGTAGTTAATAATTATTATAATTAGATTTAAATTAAAATTTAATATTTCCGTAGTTTGAATACTACCAAAATCTTAAAACATGAATACTAGTTGGGTAGTACAGGTACTAACTGGGTACTTTATAATTATAAGCGTTATTTCTCGGTCTAGTTCTCTGTAAAATTCGGGACCAGGTATCATTAACGACAGAGAAAAACATTCTCCCGCGTAGCTTAAATGGAAGAGCGCTATACTGGAAATGTAGAGTATAATTTGAACTTGATATAAGCTTTGCTTAGGTATACGTGTAGAATACTATAAAATATACTAAAATAGGTTACTATCAGGTTCAAAATTCAAAACCAGTTCGTCAGGTAGAAATAAAAAACGAGTTATATTTTGTTAGTAAAAAGAATACCATTCATTATTTATAGGTACAAATAAATTATTAATAAAAAGGCTCTTTATATAAAAGTAAATGTTAAATTTATTTATTTTCATCCTGTATATATATTTTGTCTATAAATAGTATATAAAGCAGGACTACGCCAGAGCTTCATTGAGATGGCCCACACAATATATTTTCTTGGTTAAAAAAAGGGTCACGAGCTCTAAGGAAGAAAAAACTTGGTTCTATAATTTATTTTTTCGGGTACTCTTCAATGCCTGCCGTCCTGTTTCACCCTCAGGATTATTTTCTTTTCTCTCCTTGTTATTCAGGTCTCTTTTATCCTCGATATAGGAGGATTTTTCATCATATTCTTGAGAGAGAAAGGATCATTAGATCTTCATACATTCTTATAATATATTCAGGTATTCACTCTTTGTGAAAAAAGGCTCTTGGGAATTTGGGGGAAAAAAAAGAGACTAAACAAAATAAAAACTTGGATTTATTTGATTCTTTTTTTCGTTTTCGCCATCCTTCTTATATTTTGATTTTTACGTTAAAAAATAGTATTGGAGTGTTTAATTATATTAAATAAACATAAAGTAAGAAACACTTTTAATTTATTTAGATTTGGTTAGTATAAGACGATGTTTATCATTTCATAGCGCAGTGCCCATTTCTTTTTTATTTGTAAATTATTGACTCTGAGATCTTTCGCTGTCCACTATTGTTGGCCAATATAATTTCGTATTGAGGTGCTTAAACTTCACTCTATTATTCTTTAAATCGATACTTTATTATTTTATTAATTTGTTATTTTATTATNTATCTATGTTGATAGTGATGGGTCAGGAGAAAGTGCCAACATCACTTGGCGGGATAGAAAGTTGATTTCACAACTTTTTTGGACCACAGACTTAGCGGGGTGTTTTTTTTACCACACAAGTGGTTTTTGGTCAGATAGTTTTTTGGCACAGTGGTGTGCCTGACAATGAAAAGCAAAGACTAGCCAGTATTTATGTAGACATGCATTTTATTATCATCAAACCAGCCATAGCACTCGTTAATAGTTATTTGTGCACCTAGTGCGGAAAGTGGCACTTTGATGCACTTAAGAGAAATATTTACGAGTCGAAGGCTCAGGCGGAAAGGTTTCTCGAGTGTAGCAAAGACACTTTAAGCTCGAGTTGCACATTACATTTTTCCTACAGTTAGTTTTAAATCTGTAAATAAATTGAAAATAATAGTGTTTGTCAACATGTATAAAAGGTTTTACAATATCAAGTAAACCAGCTGTTCTGTTTATAGTCTATTCATCTTATTCTTGTTCTTCATATTTAGATTATCAATGGGAATCTATGAGATTAATTCTCCCTAATCCAACTCGGTATTATAGTACTGAGCCAAGAATTGTTTTATCTCGATCTAAAAATAATCCTTCTATTATTTTCAAATACATATAAATTACCTTTTATTAAAGTTGCTTACAAAATACAGGCAGAGCTTAAAAATTACTAAATCATATCATGCAATTTTCATATATGCATCCAAGTGTTTCTTCAAAACATACCTCTTAACCAAAATTTTATTAAAATTCAGTAATTTAGGTTCCCAGCGTTCACACAGACGATAAATTAGAGACGTTTTTACAAAATACAAAAAAAAAAAAAAAACACTTTTGAACTCAGGAGTGCATTAAAATCTGAAAATTATGATTTTGCGCCAATACAATACTTTATCTTTATGTAAATGAGAAATAAAATGCTAATATTTAACACAGACTTGATTTTAATAATCTTTTTATTCTTCAGATACACTGATGATGACTCTTTAATTGAAAATAAAACCGAAATAGCCGAATCGACAAAAGTATTAAAATAAAGAAATCCACTGTAAGTAGTGTCGAATAGTTTCTAGACTGTAGGAAGTAATCACGGATAAGTTAAAGAAACAGTTATTTAGGAACGCAGCAGCGTTCCGCCCCGCCAAGTCAAAAAGACAAAATTTCATAAAAGCTGCCAGTGTATATATACTGTAGGTGACAAACTAGGGTTTTTGAGGGTCTGCAGCGTGAAATACGTACAAGCTACCTAAATAGTTTTTTAAAATCTTTAAAGGCCGTGTCCTGTAGATCAAAAATAAAAAAANCTGTAAATAAATTGAAAATAATAGTGTTTGTCAACATGTATAAAAGGTTTTACAATATCAAGTAAACCAGCTGTTCTGTTTATAGACAGTGTTGCCTTTTTTTGCCGGATTATTTTTTGAAAACTTATTTCTCATCATAACCCTTAACCATTCTTATCATAACCATTCTTTATTTTAGATTTTTTATGTTCACTTTTTATACTTAATTTTTATATTTGATATATATTGTTTAAATCGTGAAGTTAGTAAAAAAATAACCATTAGTTGTCATTGTTATTATAATTATAATTTAGATTATTAAATCTTTGTTTAGATTTAAGTTCTTTATATTCGTAAGTTGGAGCACTGGAGTGCGGTAAAGTAGTAAGTGCAGGAATCTGCTTGCGTACTATTTTGAGTGCGATAACAACCACTTTATCGGTCAACTATAGGAAAAAGACTTAAAAGAGAAGTTTCTAAACGGTAAAAGGAAAGTCAAGAAAGTAAAGAAGAGTGCCTAAGTCTTGTCCATTATTATATTTGGTAGGGCTCGTGCACTTTGCACTTAATGGAGACAGGGAGAAGTTTTGCTGGAATCGTGACAAGACATTGCCAACTCAAAAGTTATCAGAATCAGCCAGAAATAAAAGCTGAAGCCTTATATCCGTTTAACGCTGACAAAACTCCCTTCTACTGAGTGAGGCATCCAGCAAAATCAAGTATAACCCTCTAGGAGCGAGCATGCTAAAAAGAGGAACGGTTGAGACTAAAGTTAAAAGACACCCTTACATTAATTGGAGGCTCTGGAAGATTTACTCGGTCAAGGAGTAAATTAGGTTCGTAATTGGGTTAACAAAAAGAGCCCACTATTAAGCCTAATTGTTTGTCTTTTCTTTACCACCCTACTACGACTAATTGGTCATCATTAGCGAACATAAACATATAATTAAAAGTAAATAAGTGGATCAAACAGGTCTACATAAAAAAATAGCTTTTTTTCTAGAAAAAGTATGAACACAAATAACTTAGCCAGAGCAAAATAATCTGCATATATAAAAACTACAGACAATGATAAACTTATATTTTGTTACCATTAGTTGATAAAGATAAATCTCTCTTATGTTAGGAAAAAGGACCGTGAAAAACAATTTTTTTTTCTGAACAATGGAAACTGAGGGAAAAAATCTATGCACAAGAAAAAATTTGGAAGGAACTTCTACCGTTGAGTTTTATTTAGATATTAATCTTACTTGCTTGACATTGGTAGAGAAGAACTGGCATTGGGGCCGTCTATTTTATTTTATTTTATTTTTTCTTAAAAAAAGCTAAAATCCTAATATTTATCATGTCCGTATTTCTAATTCAATTAACCGACTAATATGTTAGCGCTGTAAAAGACTAATCCAATTCGTATGTTGTAAAGCTGTTAAAATTAAATTGCAACGCTCGGATTAAATTCATACCTATAAATTAATCGAAATACGTTTTAGTATTACTTTTACAAAATGAATTATTTTTTCAATATTTTGCATTAAAAGATAGAAAATATTTATTTAATAAAAACCTAAAAACGTCTTTGCTTCAATCGATTTATTTCTCCCTTACCTTTCTTTGTGAAAATCTTCGAAAAATATTTCCTTTATACATTTGAATCTTTGAATACATCCTTTCCGATTGGAGTTTTCCTCTAAGCCGTCATGCTAGACAGAGTGCTCTTTCCCTACACTTTCCTTCTTCATGTAGGAAAACAGTATTGCTCATCTTTCTTTCAATAACCAACTCAAAACTTCGATAGCGTATGGCACTCTGAGTTGATCCTAAAGCTAAATGGAATTTTTCCTTTTACGTATTACCAAATTCTTCAGTTTTGCATGTTTAGAATGTCTTTCCTCGTACTGGAACCTTGTTCTTATCAATTTATCCAAGCAGTCCTCTTAAGGTGTCAGCCCTATCATTTTTCAGAGTGATCTTCTGATAGCAGCAAGAAACTATACATTAACCCTTCAATATTTCAAAGTGTATTTATAACAATAGCAGCCTTTACACATACGTTCTTTCCTGCGTGCTTGAATCGTGAAGGATTGCGCGTGATTAAAGCCGTGCATAATCGTGTAATCGTGTGGGAAAGATTTGGTAGCTAAAAAAGTGATTACGCGCTTTCCCAGACGTAAGCGCGCCCCATGATGGTGTGACGGAAAGAACGCATGTGTAAAGAGGAATCCCTCACACAATCCTCGGAGCATGGAGTGGTCGTCAGAAGAACAGTTTTAGGGGGCACAGTGGGGGTAAATTTAAAGAACACGGCAGGCCTGTGGGAAAGCTCGCTGTTGCCTTTAGACTAAGGGGACTTATGCGAGGTAATGCGTGCGTCTCTGTGCACGCGTAATCCCTCACTCCAGTGCAGCCTTTACACTGGCGCTCTTTCCCGCCTGTTGCCCAATCCTGCAGGAAAGTAAAGGCTGCTAATATAAACCAATTCCAACATCTCTGGGAATCCAATTAGATATGTACAAGAATTCAATGCCATTCAGCTTAACTGATCTCTTTTGTCTGTACTTTTCAATCGTCAGCAGTAAAAGATAATTATCAGAAAGAGGGAATAAAGATAATATTTTCACGTTATCCAGTTCAAAAGTTCTGGAATGTGAAATATTAACTAATTGTCCAAAATGAACCACGAAAAGAAATAAATTCTGTTTACAACCAATAACAGTATTCAGTATGTAATGGATTACATGAGTTAAATGGTTCGCTCCATTAGTAGCATAAGGTAACTGGATAGACGCCAATTCTCCTATGTAGCCAACCATTTGTATTGCAATGCCAAGTGAGCAATAAAACAGACTCCTGGCCGGAATCGAAGTTTTCCAATGGTAATTTAAATTTTAATTCTTTAGAAGTAATTCCTAAGTGATTAATTAATGTACGAGTACATAATAAGAGAATTATCCTTCATATTTATAAGAGCTTAATTAAAAGATATTATTAGAGTTAACATCAATATTAATCCTGGAATATTGTGAAATTTAATTAGTATAATATCCGTTCTATCTATAAGAGATTAAACAAGAAACGTAATTGGATTACAATCACTCAGTGGCTCCTTCTTGTCAGTATTTAAACATTTCCACTGTCGTGAATTTATTCTTATAATATTTTAATTAACTTTTATAAATAGTAGAGGCTGTTAAATGAAGAAAATGAAGCTGCTTACTCAATCTACTATTCTAATTTGTCCCCGCGAATTATTCTGCCTCGATTCAAGTTCACTTTTTAAAAAAAATAGTTATTTATTTTACTAGGCAGCAAAATGGAATTATGCTGACAAGTTTTTTAAGTTTTAGTTCCGAGCCGAAGGCGAGGATAGGCTAAACAAATTTACTGCAGAGGCGAAGCCGAGTCAGGAAAATTACTTTCTGACTGAATAGGCGAAGTCGAGGCAGGAAAAAATTACCTGCTAAGGTGTAACCGAAGCAGGAAATCATTAAATGAGTCAGGAATGTTTCCTTTGCTGCATATTTATATACAATATTTTATATACGCGGCAGAAAAATTACACTAAAGATTTTTATTATTAANCGTCAACTAGTATAATAGCTGAAGACATTAAGTGTAAGCGTACGCTTTACGCTTTCGGCGTAGCCAGCTTTAAATACATAATAATATATTAGTGCTGATGTGCTAGGTGAGGTGCCTGTATGTCTGTATGACTTAGTATTAATGCTTACATAAACTTCTATTTGAATATAACTCACGTCAACTAGTATAATAGCTGAAGACATTAAGTGTAAGCGTACGCTTTACGCTTTCGGCGTAGCCAGCTTTAAATACATAATAATATATTAGTGCTGATGTGCTAGGTGAGGTGCCTGTATGTCTGTATGACTTAGTATTAATGCTTACATAAACTTCTATTTGAATATAACTCACGTCAACTAGTATAATAGCTGAAGACATTAAGTGTAAGCGTACGCTTTACGCTTTCGGCGTAGCCAGCTTTAAATACATAATAATATATTAGTGCTGATGTGCTAGGTGAGGTGCCTGTATGTCTGTATGACTTAGTATTAATGCTTACATAAACTTCTATTTGAATATAACTCACGTCAACTAGTATAATAGCTGAAGACATTAAGTGTAAGCGTACGCTTTACGCTTTCGGCGTAGCCAGCTTTAAATACATAATAATATATTAGTGCTGATGTGCTAGGTGAGGTGCCTGTATGTCTGTATGACTTAGTATTAATGCTTACATAAACTTCTATTTGAATATAACTCACGTCAACTAGTATAATAGCTGAAGACATTAAGTGTAAGCGTACGCTTTACGCTTTCGGCGTAGCCAGCTTTAAATACATAATAATATATTAGTGCTGATGTGCTAGGTGAGGTGCCTGTATGTCTGTATGACTTAGTATTAATGCTTACATAAACTTCTATTTGAATATAACTCACGTCAACTAGTATAATAGCTGAAGACATTAAGTGTAAGCGTACGCTTTACGCTTTCGGCGTAGCCAGCTTTAAATACATAATAATATATTAGTGCTGATGTGCTAGGTGAGGTGCCTGTATGTCTGTATGACTTAGTATTAATGCTTACATAAACTTCTATTTGAATATAACTCACGTCAACTAGTATAATAGCTGAAGACATTAAGTGTAAGCGTACGCTTTACGCTTTCGGCGTAGCCAGCTTTAAATACATAATAATATATTAGTGCTGATGTGCTAGGTGAGGTGCCTGTATGTCTGTATGACTTAGTATTAATGCTTACATAAACTTCTATTTGAATATAACTCACGTCAACTAGTATAATAGCTGAAGACATTAAGTGTAAGCGTACGCTTTACGCTTTCGGCGTAGCCAGCTTTAAATACATAATAATATATTAGTGCTGATGTGCTAGGTGAGGTGCCTGTATGTCTGTATGACTTAGTATTAATGCTTACATAAACTTCTATTTGAATATAACTCACGTCAACTAGTATAATAGCTGAAGACATTAAGGGCGTTCTGTTTTGATAGGACTGACTTGAATAGGATCTGACTTGAAGCTTTTCGTCAAGTCATATCGGACTTGATGAAAAGCTTAAGAAATTGGGAATTTAATTTTAAAGGACACCTCTACCCGATATGTAAGATTCGATCCTGAAGTATTATTTTAGAAGTTCCTAAGCTACTTTATTTTACTTTATCGTCTCTTCCATCAAAAGCAATAAATCTCGGATGACAAAGTTTCAAATTGCTTGAGTTTAGAGTTAAAAAAAACCTTCTGGCGACGTGAATTTCATTTAAAGACATTACCTCGTATTTCCGTTTGCCTTATCCATTTATTTTTCCACTAACTTAAATCATATCTTACTGAAAAAAAAGATATCATGTTTTTATCCTCAAAATTCGTTTTATTTTGAATCCTTCCCTTTCAATATATAGTACAAAAAAAGAAAAAAAATTAACAGGATAACCTTTCTGGTTATTTTTTTGCTTGAGAGATGCTTTAAGGGTTTTTTTTTTTTTTTATTATTATTCAGAATAAAATTATGGTTTAGAAAAACTTTTTATTCTTTATGAAATAGTTAGTTCTCTTGCTTGTTAAGGTGGAAAATCGTCTCATGTTTTTCTATCGAGGAAAATTCTCATAATAATGCTGATTTTCTATGAACTAGAGAATAAGGGCTGATATTTTAGGGCCCTATCAGCAACTAACTAGTCCTTTTAGTTTCCAACTAGTACCCAAGTTGAAAATTAACTTGAGAGTTTACACAACTTAGCTTTTAGTGGCTTGTAAAATTAACTTTGAACAATGGATTAACAAGAAGAACTTATTGAACTGATCAGGGAAGGGTGTTTGTCAAGATCGATCTAAACTTGTTAACCCTTTTCCCTTTTTGGATCCTCTGACAAATTTTACGCTTCAAAACCATTGTGCGATCTCCCTTTGGTGGTTTTTTTTTTAATTATAACTTTTATCAAAGGGTCTCATTAAAAATGACCCGCCCCTTTCAACCCTTTGCCATATTATTTTTTTTTAACACAGATTAATTCATTTTTTCATCATTAAAGGAAGTTACATTTCAAAGCCTTAATAAGAGAAAAAAAAATCTTAATCCAAATGAATTCTTTATTAGAGACCGCGAATTAAAAAGTAATTTTAAGACAAATAAGATTTTTTCAGAGAATTAGGGTGGTGAACTTGAATTTCGAAGCCTTATTTTCATGATTATTGTTATTAACCATCCTCATTGTTTTCTAGGAATAAATAAATCTTAGTTCTTACCGCCTTCCATTAAACATCTATTGCTCCTCAGTCCAGTAACTTTTAATGTTATAATTTTTAGATGATGGTAAGCTCAACTGTGGTAACTTAACTTAACTACTGTGTAAGCTCAACTGCGGTAACTTAACGTAACTACTGTGGTAAGCTCAATTGCAAATAAATTTTGATGTTACAATATTAACCAAAGCTAGAATTAAGAACATTGAAAACGTATTTAATATTAATAGCTACAATACTCGTATAATTACAGCCTTTAATAATTTTAATCTAAAAAGTGGATTGATGATCTACATATGGAAAGAAATAATGGATAATATTACATTGAAATAACTTAAACTGAGCCAGTTTAACTGCATTGAACTGAAAAAAAATAGCATTATACATTTACTTGCATTGATTAGATTACCAAGAAGAGATAGAACAGTTTTTATAGATGGATTTCAGCAACTTTTACTTAAAAAAAAATAAATGGTAAAATTATAATAGCGATATTACCAAAATATTTAATTTGCAAGAAATGAAGAAAAGTACTTCAACGTAATGTCTGAAAATAAACTTTTAAGCTTAATAAATGAAAATTCTAACAGTTAAAATTTCTAACACTATAAAATTCTAACAGTTAAACAACTAAAGAACATTTATTTGTCAAATCAAATTAGCAGGGGAAATTAAAGCATAAATCAATCAATTAATCAAATTAACAAGTAGAAAATATACTTAATTCAAACATTGAGGAAGAAAATAAACACCCCATAGAGCTTCACGGTAAACAACAAATCATGCCATCACGCATTTAATTGGAGTTGATGAACTAATTCGCTTCCTTCAAGCAAACCTTGATTAGTTCTCTCCGTGATACTATCTGCCCTATCGAACGAGAACTTACTCAGAAGGTAGTTGATAATTGCTTGAAATGCTTCGAGGCACATCCACAAAACATTAATCAACAAATGATACACATACCATCAACCCTTCGTCAGCGTTATTTGCACATACTGGCATCGATTATTTTGGTCCCATAATAGTGAAAATGTCTAAGATGGAAACCTGCTGAGATGGATTTCCTCCTCCTGAAACGTGGCTTTCCAGCTTAGATAGATTTTACTGTTTGTGTATGTATATTAGGATATATATAATATATATATATATATATATANGTCCAAGCTTCCTTTATTTGAAATCACAGATCTACCATTCCACTGAACTATCGTTAAACCATTTAGTCTTTGGCTCATTTTAATTTATATAATATTTTTTAAATTGAGATTTCTCATTGCCTTATAGCATTATTAATTCTTTCTATAGCAAGTGCATATATTTGTTTGTATCATTTAAATACCTTTATCATTTTTAGTATTGTCCAAAAGTTAGATGTATATATTAAGCAACATTTTCTTTTTTATTCATTGTATTTTGCTTCTTTTTTTAGAACTTGGGTTGACTTCATGAAAATGACATTAACGGGTAAAGACTACCTTTTTACAACTACGACCAAACTCTATTTAGAATAATGGTGTGATGTCAGGGAAGAAAAGGCTTTATCTTCAATATAGTAGATTGAAATTTCAAACCTGAAACGTTTTAATGTGATTAAAACAGAGTTAAGCTGAAAGGGACTAGGAATGGGGGACTAGGGAAAACGAAGGGGATGGAAGATAAGCAATTATAATAATACCCGTGGGAGGTAGCGAGTCGACAGCATAGGAGACGGCTAGTTTACCGGCAAACGCCTATTAAAGACGTTAAATAACTTCAGACTACTCTACTACGCCTGACGTCTGAATCCGCCCTTTTACACTCTAACTTAATATAACCGAAATTCTATTAACAAAGTGCCAAACAAACTTTAAATTACATAAAAATAGATGTTAATAAACTATCAAGGGCTTAATTAAACATTCATATCCTAAATGAAATATTCACCCGATATAGAAACCCTACATTACATGTTTACCACCAAAATCCCTACAGAAATAACTAAGGTATAACTTAAGTTAATAAGGTATTTAATTAACTGAGCACCACGTGGTTCTATCGTCAAATAACCATGTTATATTCTAAATGAAACTCTATGTCAACTGAATGAATCGCAATGCGGGAGTTATGATTTGGTTGGGTATTATTTATTATTGGATGTTCAGAATTGCCAAGTAATATTTGTCTTTTTTGTCTTTTGGGTTTGGTATGAAACCATATGCGAACATCAAAAAGGAAATCATTTTGAGCAATTAAAATATATGACTCATGCGTATATATGTATTAAAATAGTACATCAAAGCTAATAATTGGACTTTATGTAGACGACCTGAAAGTTCTTCATTGTGACAAGATAGTAATAGACGAAGTAATATTAACATCATCAAAAATAAATATATGTGCTATAAAACAACATAAAAAAGACAATGTTCTCGGGATGCAAATTAAAAAGTAACTTGAGATTATTAAGTATTAAGAGATTATAAGTAACAAGATTTAGACGAATTTAATGATTCAAAAAAAGCTGATGAAAAATGTATGAAGCTTTGTTGGGCGCAGTCATATACCTAGCAAATAGAACGAGACCAGATATATGATATCCAGAGAGTTCATTATTAAAGTATTCAAAAGATCCAATAATGATTCATATAGCAGCACTAAAAAAACAGTTTACAGGTATCTTAATAATACTAAACATTACGCATAAAAGTTCCCAAACGGGAGCGATGACGAGTCTGCTGTCTGCTCAACTTAATGCTATGTTGATGCGAGTTGGCTCGACGGTAAATCGGTCTCTCAGCATTCTATGACAGGATGTTTATAGCTATTTTGGAATAATTACTTGGTCCATAAGAGTCCAGCGGGCGGTATCACATTTTACGTGTGATGTGGAGCTCTGTGCAGTAGCTGAAGCAATGAAGCATGGGACTGAGATGCAATTTGCATGGGTGAGTGATGAAGAAATCTGCGGAAACATATAAGACACGCCTATAGCGTGTGACAACCAAGCTGTGGTCACATTAGCCATGACGGTCAACATCTCGAAGTGCTCATCTAATACGAGCCCTTTGCCTTTGTTCACGAACAAGTCGAAGGTACAACCTACTCTGAAGAACACATAAGCAGAGAGATGGCCAGTTTGCGAACTTCTTAACTAAACCACTAACTGATAACAGATTGAAGAAGATTTAAACAAAGCTACAGTTCTATGAAACCTTATTCTGTTAAAAGGAGGATCTGTTATATTATGTTATATGCAATAGTTTAATTACACCAGTTTCCATATGTATAAATATATTGACTCCCGTAGTTGGGTGAGAGAATCCGATGTGATTATTTAATTATCATCGGCAACAGTCCTTCCTAGAGACTTCTTTAGTAAGTTTTTTTTTTTTTGGCATT
>KZ652347.1:139115-174013 GCA_001010745.2 Gerris buenoi
AAAGGTAGAATTCAGTGCTCTGAAGCCTTTGAACAGAACTCTAAAGTAAAGTAAGTTAACTTTCTAAACTTCTTATAAGAAAATTCTTTTAAAAAAATAAATATAATTATGCCACAGCCTTCTACTCCTGTTAAAGTTTTTGAATAATCTAAACGTTAAATGAAAAGTAAAATGCGCCAAAGTATACAGTCCTTATAAGAATAAATAGGACGTGGGGAGTAATCTTAAGTCAAATTAGTCAGTCTTAACAAAATAATTATAAGCTTTACATATATTTTTTTAAAACAAATAATTTGAAACTAAATATTAATTAATTGTTATAGCTCCGATGCAATTAATATGATCTCTATAATGTGAATTATGATTAAAGGTATTAGGAGAGGGAACTGAGGTGGTAGTTTTGTAAATCACAGAATTTGATTTGAGTATAGAAGAAAAAGAGATTTTGCCTGTTACTTCAGCACTGGCTGCAGTACATTGTTTTTTTTTTTAATATATTTGAATAATTATTTATCTGTTTTCTGTTTTCCGATTTTTTTTTTTTTTTTTTTTACATTTTCATGTCTTGTCTTGGCACATGAACTCTAATAGCGTTATTAACAAAAACGTTACTCGGAGGTGTGTAATAAAACCTGTCCGCTCTAGCTAGGGACCTCCCCTCTACCACGCTCGGTAGGGCCTACACACCCCTCCCCCTCCCGATTGGCTACCTGCCCCACGTTTTACTCTCTTCGCTTCTCGCTACCGTTCCAGAAGTCACTCGCGCACCCCAGCGGTGCCTGCTGGTATACTGCTCCGATTTGCACCGGACAAACAACCCTAAGAATTTTATTTCTAATGAACTTACATAAATAAAATTTATTTTTTACTTTATTATTTTATATTTTTGTTATAATAAATTTTTTTGCATGTGTTATAAAAATATGGGTGAAGAAACTAAAAGATTACTTCTTTAAACTGGAAAAGAAGAAAAGTACTTTCTTTCTTCGTGCACATAATATGGTCGATTTAATTCCTAATTTACAAACGCAAGAATCTGCACTGCACACTCGATTTTTTTTTACATTTTCATGTCTTTACTTTGGCACATAAACTCGAAAAGCGTTACCAAAAAACTACACCAAAAATCGTTTCACAAGCGTTACCAAAAAGCAACACCAAAAAACGACAGCCAAAATTGTTTCATGAAAATGTATCACTGTCTTGCAGACTCGTATGCAAGAAGTTTTTTTTTATTTTTTTTTTTTATAAAATGCCGATAACATTGACTAACCTAGCTGCGAAATATGAGCGTGAATTTCCAAATAATAGTTTTTGAAGTGATGGATATGTGTTAAATTTTACTGTACTGTACTTGTTGTGACAAGAAAGTTTTTATCACTCGAAGCACACAGGAAATAAAAGGAGGATAATATCATCTTTTCAGACTTACATCTCAGCCCTATTTACCAATGCAGTGGGTTCCTCTTCTATACTGATTTGTGCCGTGCATTAGTTAAATCTGATATACCGTTTTATAACATGTAAAACCGTGATTTGAGGGACTTTTGTTGGAGAAATACACAGACAACACAATCCCCAATTTAAAAAAAATTATTTACACGATAGAAACTTGCCTATTTAATTAGAAAAATTGCCTAAAATTCGTGAGTTCATAAAAGATGGGCCTATATAAAAGTATCAATAGATTAGATCACTGATGTTGAGGGACGTTATATCGCCAATACTATAATTGGAATTTTGTGTGATCAGTTGTCCAAAGACATTTCTTTTATAATGTGAGGTCTTGAAACAATGCAACCAAAGTACAATCAGTCTATGAGTCGAATATTCTCTGTAAATCGCAATAAATTACTACTATTTTTGACTGATGCTGTGCCATTATGGTGAAAGCAGGTAATAAAGGTTTTCTATAAACAAAAATTGTTTATAGACAAAAATCATTCTCTTCACACGGCAAAAGCAATTACGAATCTAGAATCTCAAATTGTACCACTACCTAAAATGCTCATCTCATTAAAATCAGAAATCCAGGAAATTGAGGAAATACCTGGAGATAAGAAAGCTAAATTAAAAGATGTGTTGTACAGGAATAAGGGCTTGGAATCCATTCACATAATTCCAAGCATTCTTAGTGGAGAAAAGAGTGAAGAAGAGGCAGGAAACACTTCCTGGCTTAGTAAATTTATTCAAAAGCGCACTAGTGACACCATTAGATCAATTCTACACGATGACTGTCGTCGTAGCATTAAATTTCAAAATTTTAAAGAGCAAGTCACCTCAAATAATTTTAAAGTTTTGATGCGCATAAACTTTATTATAATTTTTATGTTCTATAATATACATTTTCTCTTTATTTTATTTTTGCTCTTATTTTTTTTTTTTTTTTTAATTTAAAAAATAATAAGGATCCCTTTGAACATTCAGCATGAATGCTTAATATACATTCATTATTTTTTGTTATTGCATTATTTTTTATTTTTTTTTTTTTGTCGAACGGTCTTCCTTCAACAATGTCTTTTTCATTATTTCATGAGAAATGAGTTTTGTTGTATATATTTCATTTCGCAGTAATTTTGGCACAATTAGCCAAATGTAATTGAATTTTTTATTTATGGTTTGGCATTTTAAATTGGCAAATTTGGCATTTTAAATTGTATCCAATCACGTTTTACTCTTTTATTGCATCAATCCTTTAAGTAAATTTTTCTTCGGGACTAGTAAAAAATTACAGAGAAATGAGACCGATAAACTCTCATTTAATGAAATCAAAAGATATGAGACTAAACTCTAGAAAGGAATGATAGATGATGGTATAGTCTCCACCAGGTAGGCTAATTTTTATATCTTTTATAAAGGGATGGAAAAAATTAAGACAAAGCAAAGGATAAGAAAAACTAAGGGTGTCTTCGCACAACTCCACCCAATGTGGTGAACCCAGAAAGTAAGGAGAAGAACTAAAAAGGTCGTGAACATCGTCGAAGTTATTTCTACCCTCAACTACATTAATTTACGGATTCTCCCTTAATATGAATTGGCATGAATGATTTAAAACGGAGAACTAGGAATAAATGTGAATGAAACACCAGTAGCAGAAGCAATTAATTGGAATAAAATGTACAATTGGATCGGACACACCCTTAAGTTGCGTATTCTCTGATGCATGACTTTTCTCTGGTTGACGCTCGACGTGACATTTATACGGCGACCGTCTGCACGCACGGCTATCGAGAGGTGAAGTTGAGGGGTGTCACTTCTGCTACGGCAGCAATCCCGGTGTCTACAGTCAGTTCTTATTCAGCTTCGACATGGATTTAGTCATTATATGCTTGCTACTAGAGGAGAAGATATTTGAACAACATACGTTGAATTGATCTTTCCGATTTAGCCAGTAGAGAAGAAGGATGGTATTGCGTATTAGTTACAACGTACCTCATAAGAAAAAGTTTCACTTACCATTTGAATTAAATTCTTCAGCAAAATAATTTAAATATATATATATTAAATATATTATATTGGCACAAAATAATAGAAAAAAATGAACTTTCTAACGATAAGGAAGTTAAAATTAACAAATGATACTACCTCATATAAGACTTTTAACTGCACAGAACTGAGCTTATTATGTTATTTTAGTAAGGAAATAACAATTCTAAAATTAAGGAAAGGATAGATAAGATAACACCTAAACTTTGAGGGGAAATTAGCAAGGCAAGGAAATAGTTAGAAACTATATTAAAAGAAGGTGTGATAGGGAAACAAGTAAGGAGAAAAAAGGAAGAAAGAATAATACATCTATGCCAAGATAATCAATAGAGATAGAAATATAACTTTAAGTTTGAAACAAACTTACTTACCTAGAACGGCTAAACCTTACTAGATAAGATATTATTATTTCTACTTCGAAAGCCAAAATTGCGTTAAAGTGACGTAGTAAGTAGCATAAATCGAATTGAATTAGTAAATGTGGTTAGGCATTTTTAGTAAATTTTACATTTATTCTAATTTATAATTATTTTCTTAAATTCATTAATGTTAATTAGTTTTTAGAGAGTCGTATAAAGTGGGTTATGGAAGATTTTCTTAGTAAATCTAATTAATGTTTCACTGAGTCCCAGGTAGCTTTATACTTCTACTGTTTTAATTTAATTATGTTGACACCTGGACTCCACCATCTTCCTTTGCTCCCTTCTCCTTCCTCTGCTTCCTTTTCTCAAGTCAGTCTGTCTTCATCGTTCAATCTGAACACAGTTAAACCAGGGTGTCCAGCGATCAGGTCGCTGGACACCCTGTAAACTTATACCTTAAAATCTTAGCTTGTATCGGTCTACCGGACCATCAAGTTTGGTGATAGCTTGTGTCGGTCTACCGGACCATCAAGTTTGGTGATAGCTTGTGTCGGTCTACCGGACCATCAAGTTTGGTGATAGCTTGTGTCGGTCTACCGGACCATCAAGTTTGGTGATAGCTTGTGTCGGTCTACCGGACCATCAAGTTTGGTGATAGCTTGTGTCGGTCTACCGGACCATCAAGTTTGGTGATAGCTTGTGTCGGTCTACCGGACCATCAAGTTTGGTGATAGCTTGTGTCGGTCTACCGGACCATCAAGTTTGGTGATAGTTTGACCATCTCACTGATCTGCCTACCGGGTAATCAGCTATCTGACTCACACACAGACTTCTGCTGGTTATCCTGATCTTCCTGCTGATTTGCTGTCTCCCGGACCCTCAGCGAAGATTCTTGGAACCACACGGAGCACATTCTACGTCCACATACTATTTCTACTACAGGTACCTTTCACCAAGTTTCTACCTTCCCATTTCTACTCCTCCCTTACTGCTTAATTCTTGTCATTGTTTATAAACCAACTTTAATTATTTCTTTATTTATTATTATATGATACTTGTGAAAAACTGCAATTTCTTTTTTTGTCTATATCCTTATCCTTATTTAAATACAGTCCAACCTTAGATTTTTATTAATTATAATTTTCCAATCAGCCCCTTTTTTCTTATTTAGGCAGTGGAAAGATCGGGATTTGCATTTACGCAACCCCCTTTTCATTACCAAAATGCATAAAAATAAAAGTAAACATAGTTTGTACTGGTGTTTTGGTCATATCCGTCTAAAAATGTTTTTTTTCGCGCTATCAATATTTATGCCTTCTCGTATATACTAAGCATATGAGAAAGTATGAAAGTACCGTCAGACATCACGGCGTTGGAAATTCAAAAACCACAACTGTTTGGAAGACATGACTTCTGCATCACACAACCGACGTGAGGTTTATCGCACCAGAGAAGACGTTTCCTGTCATTTGACCCTCGATTTGACAGGCAACAGTCAGGATGGATTTAGGGTATGTGACTAAAAGCCACTTCAAGCGTTGACAGGTGGAATGTTATGCTTGCTGTCGAGGGAATACGCACTTTGAAGAACTGAATACAACATCAGTCGGCAGGTACTAGGCTTGAATTTAGAAGGAAACAATCACGTCTAGAAGGATAATTAAAAAATAAAATAATAAAAGAAGACAAAAAAAAATAAAATAAAATAAAATAAAATAAAGGTCACGGGGCTAAATTGAGCAAGATGAAGCTCCTTTGTTTCGGCCCTACACCCTTCATAAGGGATAGAAGGAAATAAGCCAACTCAAGGCAAAGGACTTGAGACATTGGAGTGTTGAAGTCAACCTTAAGCATATAAAAAACTTTACACTCTTCTAAGGCTTAGATCTTGCCTGTCTTAAGAGGTTATAAGCGCCATGGATGGGATATACAAGAAGTAGATACCCTACAATAAGTGTAACATAAATTTTATAATATAAAATAAAATAAATAAATAAATAAACAGGTCAAACGTGTGCTAGTGTGAGGGTCCGTAGGCAACACTGTATTGTTTAAGTAGTACCCTATTGATGGTGTTTTTTAAAATTCTAAAAAACTTACTTTGAACTAACCTATGGGTCTGATATTCTCAAAACACATAAACAAACTTCTGATAAAGTATTTTATTGTCATTAAACTGGAAAACAACCATATTTATAAATACATCGAAAAGACCATAATTATATAAAAAAACGTACTTTGTCAATAAAAAAACATTTTTTTAGAAATTTCCAAAAAGTGGTATTACTTTTGGTCAAAGAATTTTCTGGATTTTTTTTTGAGAATTTTTGCACTTCACATACGCGAGATAAAGGTGGGGGACACTTTTCACACCTTCTTCAAACTTACCTACGCTCGCCCTATCAATGTTATAACCAAAGAATTATATATTTTTGTAATCAGCTTGACGTACCCTTTCATATGATACCCCTCACGGCTCACGGTGTCGAAAAAATATATATATATATTTTTTTTTTTAAGTCGGTATCTTTTTAACATGTGTGGGTAGGTACAAAACATGTACATGCCAAATTTCAAAGTCATTGGACGAAAGGTGTAGCAGCGAGAGCAGGCGACGGACGGACGTACAGACAGACACACGCAGAAAAATAAAAGGGTCCTTGGTTTTGCCAACGGACCCTAATAAAAAATGATCAAACATTATTTTGTAACCTAAATCCGATTTTGATGAAATTTTACACAAAATACAAGATGTGAGTTTAATCTTTATATGCATTTTACAATTTTTTACTTTTTCATATTAGAGGAAGTATTTTAATAGCGCAAAATTGGATTTTAAGGTGTTGATGGATTTACACGTTTTAGGGTCCGTTGAGTCCAAAAAAAAGTTGTTTTTTTTATGTCTATTGTCTGATGTCTACGTACATTCAAATGCAAATCTAACTATCAAAGCCGTATTCCTAGTTCCTGGGAAAAATCTAGTTCCTGAGAAAATAACTTTAAACGCCGACAGAGAGAGATCGGCTTCGATTCCCCGCCGAACATAAGGTATTAGATGAAATGTTTAATAATAATTAAATGCACCTACGAAAACACGTAAGCTAATAAACGGAAAACACTGGACTAAGTAATAATGAACTCGTAAATGAGAAATCTTGTCTGAGTTGTCACAGACCGACTTTTATTTTTTATGTTTAACGCGTTTCTAAGTTAACGCACTTTTTTTTTTTTTTTTTTTTTTTGTTTTAGTGTAATAATTAATTAAAACTTACGTTTAACTCATTACTAACTTAATTTAAACTCAATGGGAAATTTATCCCACCTATATGCAAAAAGTCTTAAAAACTTGCTCCTCATAAATTACCTCTTAATATTTTCCCAAGTAATTATAATTTTATCAGTATTTATCCTTTTCATTTTGTTCAAACCCCATAGTATAATAATCTAAAAAGTTTTTAAAATAAATGAATTATTTAAGCAGTGTACATTCGATTTCGTTTGAAGATAAAACTAAAAGAAAAGCCACCCGCCAATCTCTTTTACGTAATCTACATTCAGCAAAGCCTTTGACGGTGGCGCATTCTATTTAACTTCTAGTCTCAAAATATACTAAAAACAAAATACACTCATTGTTTCATACAAAAAATCAACATTGAAAATTTTAATATTTAAAATGATAAAAATAAAAAAATAAATATATATACACATATATATATCTATTAAATAAAGACCGACTCGAAGTATAATTTGTCAATATCAATGTTCCATATAATCAATACATTGATAAATACTGATAGAAACTAAGTCGGTCATTTTTAATTTATTTTTTTTATTAAAATAGTTGTGATTTGCAACTAGATCTTATAATATTTTACATTCTATTGTTTATTATTATATTTTCCACTAATTCACTCATAAAGCGTGGCCCTCTAAAGAAACCAATCTACTTAGGGTGTTCCAGCAAATTTGACGCTTAACATAACATTTTTATAATCGCGGGTCCAGAAGATATTTTCATTCGAGATAATTTGCCAAAAACATTAAATTATTTCGGTTTATCCCAAAAAATGTCCAAATACTACGCTTCTCATCATAAAAAACTGCAAAACAATCCTTGTGGAGAATCGAATTATGCGTCGAATGAGACCAATAACAGCTTTCCACGACAAAATCCTGATTTGGAATTCAAGTTAAATTGAATATTACAGAATTAGAGCATTGATGACGGTAGTTTTAGAGGGTTACCTAAATGTAGTATCAGGGACATGGAATTTATGGATTATGCAGAAAATCAGGGTTTTGTTATAGCGAGCATGGATTAGTCTCATTGGACGCAGAATGTGTTCGATGCTCCACAAGCAATCAAGAATCTTATCTTCAAGAATTTGTAAGGTAAGAAACATAGACTTTGAGAATTTTAAAGATGAAGAGGGGAAAAAATATAACTTTATTGTTTCTTGGAGAATATCTCGTCAGCTAAGCTGTTCAGAACCATGGCAAATTTCCTGTATAAAGTGGTGCAGTTTCGTTCGGGGGCGCCCTATATTATAGGATATTGTTGGGTATTATTCATATACAATTTTTTTCTTTCCCTTGCTCTATATTCTATGCTTTTTAGTCTTTTGTCTCTCTGCTCACCTGATACCGTTTTTAAAATATGAATAATTAATTATTGCTGTGCATCATTCAGAAGTAAAGCTTATTATCTGTCCCATTACTTCTCTCTCAACTCATTAGGGAAAGGCAAAGAGGCGTATCTTACTTTTTATTACATATAATTATGAAAGATAACAAATATAAAAGTAGGAAATTGTTCATATTAAATTAAACAAAACTCGTCACTTAGCATGTCTAAATGTATTTATTTATAATTACTTAACTGAGTAACAGAGTTCTTTTGAAATCTATTATTAATTTAACATTGTTTTAAGCTGTTCTTTACAGTAGTGGTCGTGTGTATTTTATTAAAATTAGCTATTCTAATAATAATAGGTACATTAGCAAATGTTGCGAGGTTTCTTCAATAAATAACACAGAATTATTGCCTTTTTTTTTGGTATATTTCTTTTTAATTGTACTAAAAATATAATATTAATGTTCATAATGGTTGATTACTGTAAATCGGTTGATATATTTTAATTATAAATAAATAAAATAGTTGAAATGTATGAATCAAATAATGTAGTCAATTTACATGAGTAAACTTCTTTAAATATGAATGTATTCACAAGAAGGTCAGGTAAAAGTAAATTCCGTTTCAAAAGATTTTAGAGCGATATCGATAAATAGGTTTGAGAATATGTGTGGGGTAACAAGAAGAGTTATAGACGGTCGGATGACGCCAGATTACGCTCGTAAATTCTTAAATTATTGCCGGACAGAAGGGATTGTACGGCTAGGGAGAATGCGGACGAATTTAGAATAGGAGGTGGTAATTTGGTGCAGTTTTTAGGCGGGCGCATCTTAAGATGTTGATGTGCTGTTGCAAGGGGCACATTCACGTGGAGTGGCACGCATGTCACAAGAATGATTTACGCTCGTAAATTCATATAATAAAGTCAGTTGAGAATGGCTTGTGATAAACTAAGAATAAAGGCTTTTGGGCAATAAATAGTAGTATAGACCGTGCCCCACTGTCATTGAAATCGGCTGTATTTATTTACATATTTCTCGAAGCTGTATCTTTTTACATGCTAGTATTTTAAGCTTATATAAACGTCGAGAACGATTTAAAAGTCAACAAAGAATGCAAATAAATACAGATATTAGACGTAATCATGATAAACATGCACACGCTTCTGTTGACGCTTTATGTTTTTAGACGATGACAGTGCTTGGAAAAAATTGTTTCAAACAAACGAAGGTTACTAATATTTTTCTGAAAGGCGATACAAGACAGATAATAAGAGAAAAACAAAAATAGGTTAAAGGAAGGGGAGACACAACTAATAATAGTGAGACGATCTAACCGTATGACAGCAGACCGCTGTTGAGCATAGAAAGCTTGATGGTGTTTGGGATGGAAGCCAGGGGTTTCTTCTTCTTGGGCTTCTCGAGGGACGAGGACTTAGAGCGGCGGTGGGGCCGCATCTCGTCACGTCCGATCAGCAGGTTCTGGGTACCGGTCTCTGGGTCCACTCAAGGATCCAACACTCGACCGCCGACGACCTCTGGGCCACGACTGGCGGCACCCAGACGCCGGACCAATGTCACAATCGATACTCGTAGTCGACACCCGGCGCAAGTCGAGTTTTGGATTCACCCCTTGGCACGAAGCCATTTCACACTCTCGATACCTCTTAGTATCGAGAAATATCGACGGTCCGCCACCCCGAAAACCCCCGCCTAGTTTCCCGACCTCGGACACTTACAAAACAACATATTTCACCGAATTACAACACCCTCTCACCCCTCCTTTGTTCTCGCGCCTATTTGACCGTAAATTTCAATTTCGGAGACTAAATGAAAGCTTAAAACTCTCTTTGGTATTATTTTTTATCAGACGTTATACAAGACCTAGTTAAAAATAATCCCGTTTCGAAAACTTGGTAAAACCAAAATTCATTAGAGGAGCTTCCATGCTGGAAATTATGCTCCTTAATTATATCAGGTAGTAGGAGATAGAACCTTTTCTGCTAAACCCTACAACAACAATGTTAAACAAAGAGAACAGAGTTTACAAATTTATTTACTCCCAATTAATGATTATGCAGTCCGATTAGAAGGAGGATTCGCGCCAACACACTATGATTTCTAATCTTTTTGTGAATATCTAGAAAACTAGCCCGTTCAGGGTCGATTTTGAAAGAAGATTTTTTGTTCAACATCAAATTTCCAGTAACAAAATTAAGTTTAATGGTTTTTTGGGGGACACCCTAAATTGTTATAACCTTCTCAATAGTTTTTGCTAGCACTCCGCTATAAATTTACTAGGTGTATAAGTGTATACGTGAATTGATCATTTTCTCATTTTAAAATTTCATAGTTTCAATAAATTGAAAATAAATGTTATTTGTAACCCATATGGTACGCAAGGTTTTTCAATAAATTACAATAAGCGACTTAAAACTGAAATGGTAAAAGGTGGGTATATCTTTTGACATTTGTTTCATCCTGTTTAATTTTCAAATTGATCATTACGGTAATGTCAGTCTGTTTTATATTAATGAATGCTGTGACTATAATTGAAGAAATAATAACGCTGTTTAATTAGACAGTGATAAACCATAAAAAAGTAAACAAAGTGAAGTAAAGTATGAATATAAGCTGACATTGATCGAATATAAAGGAAGGTTATTTACTTTGAAAACTTGCATCCAGCATAAATCAATTTATTATAGGTGTCCAAGGTTCAAAAAATAAATATAAATGGTAAATTAAAAACAAAAAGAATCAACTATATGCATACAGAATGAGAAAGATCATTCTAGAAGGAACATACTTTAAGTTGAAAGAAAGAAATTCCAATGTGAGAAGAGGCGTGTCCAAGAAAAGTTGCCATCAAGGTTAGTAAACCTCCCCTATTTAATAGTAATAAATGAAAGACCCTAAAGGAGTAAAATAGAATATAAATATAATCACCCCATACACTGTCAAAATGCTTGCGCAAACATTTTGACCGTGTATGGGGCTGTTTGATGTTGCGCAAGCATGATGTTTGACATGTATGGCCAAAATTTTCCCGACATCATGTTTGCGCAAACATTTTGCACAAAATGTGTATAAACTGCCTTTCAGAAACTTTAAAGTATATAATAATAGTAATATTATTAGAAAAAAAAACCCTTTTTTAGTAATTGACTCTGACTACTGGAGAAACAGTTTTAAATGTCTTATCATAGCCTGCTGAGATTTTTGAGAGGAAAGTGGTCAGGAAAATATATGGTGCAATCTGTGTGGATGGAGTATGGAGACTAAAATGCAACAAAGAGATAAATGATATCTTGGAAGGGGAAGATATCGTAAGGTTCATCAAGGCGCAAAGATTAAGATGGCTGGGACATGTAGAAAGGATGGACGAAGGCAGGATGCATAAGAATCTGCTCAGCGGAAAGATATATGGACCTTCAAGACGAGGAAGACCAAGGAAGAAATGGCTTGAGGACGTGGAGGAGGACCTGAAGGTACTTGGAGTGAGGAGTTGGAAAACCAGAGCGGGTAGCAGAGAAGAATGGAGATATGTTGTAAGGGAAGCCAAAGCCCATCTCGGGCTGTAGCGCTGCATAAAGTAAAGTAAAGTAAGTATCATAGCCTTGGGTGAAAAATGTTTTTTATTAATAAATTCTTACATTCTTAAGATAAGCCCTCTGCCAAGTATTAACATCCTAAGTTCAGAAAGTAATTCTAGGCTAAAATAACCCATTACTTACTTTTCTCCTAGTTTCCTTATGAGGAATCAAATTTCAGAAAATCCCATCTTGGCAGACATTCATATTATTTAAGAAATAATGATTTGAAAATATAAATGACAATACAAGTACAGCAATTAACAATATGATTAGTAGTGGCAGAAGGAAGAACAACTTATACAATCATACCCCTGCCAACAACAATGATGAAGTAGATACAAACAAATTCGTACACACAGTAGTTAATCTTAGCCATTTAATTTGGAATGAGAAAGAAATAAAATTATTAAACTTAGGTCTAAAACATCGCCCGCATTAAATTAAAGAAAAAATATATTTATAGATACTTGCAGTAAATACATGACAAGCCAAACTAGATACAAATGTAACACGCAAATCAGAAGATTTGAAATTCTCAAGACTCCGCAATCACATGAAAATAAAAATAATAATAACCGACAGAAAGAATACCTCTAAGTTTAAGCAATTAAGAAATATACTAAATAATTATAATATTGTTGCAACTAACGTCGACAAAGTTAATTCCACTGTCCTAATACGTAAAGAAGAATTTGTATTAAGTTATCGTTCTTCCGGTAGTGACCGCGTCATGTTAAAAGAATATCTCGACGTTTTGCTTCCTATGCTGGAGGCATCTTCAGGGTAGTACATGACGCTCTAAGCTAGGGACAACGTGGACTAGATCACGTTGTCTAGTCCACATTGTCCCTAGCTTAGAACAACATGTACTACCCTGAAGATGCCTCCAGCATAGGAAGCAAAACTTCGGAATACTCTTCGAACATGACACAGTCACCACCTGAAGACCTAGAACTTAATGATGACATTAACCGCAGAAGCCTACGCAATAAGAGAAGAATATATAGATAGGTTAAATAATTCTTAATAGATAGCAAATTCATACGCTAAAAGATCCGACGAAAAAGTATCATACTCATACCAAAATTAAATAAAGGGTAGAAAAGAGAGCAAATATTTAACCCGGAAACTGTTAATAACCTTAAAATTGTGAACCCTACTCCACCTAGAAACTGTGTACCCTAAAATAAACAAACCCCAAATTCTAATGAGACCCGCAGTTTCAATTAAATAAATTACCCTAATTACAATCTAAAAAAAAAAAAAATTGGTTACAATAATAACAAATTTATAAATTATACATGTATACTTCCCAAAAAAAGCAGAGCTGGAGCTTTGGGAAGGTGTCCAAACAGAACAAAAATTAATATAAAAATGAAAATTAAATAAATTAAAAAAAAAAAAAGATAAAATACGACATAAACATACCTATGTTTATCTTAGCAAAGTTATTAACACGTGAATCATTATGGTAAATAGTTGTTTGTTTAGGAAAACCCTCAAAAGAAGTGATAGCGTGATCTATTTTATTATTTCATAGATATATTTCACGATATTTGCTTTTGAAGCGGTAAAGGTCATAAAGTCATCTATAAATAATTCATATATTTAACATTTTGATAATAGGTGTATTATTTATTAATTGCCGAAATAATACGATTGTTATGTGCAGTTGTTATAACAGTCGTTTACAAGAATCAAGAGGTGTCTAAGGAAAGTAAAAAAGAATGAACGAAAAGAAGAAGAAGATGAACAAAAGACGAAAATTAAAAATAGATGATTGGCTTGAAAAAGGAGTAATGTTTCTTAAAATTTCGTGTGTTTACATAGATAAAACTGAATGGTGGGGTGAACCATTGCAATACGTAAGCATTGTCTTTAATTCGTCTAGTGTCATATGTTTGACTTACTCTTTGTACGTGTATATGAATGAAATTGATAAGTTGGCTAATGCGGCACATCACTGGCTGTTAATGGCTGTTGTGGTCATGCTTGTACGGCACTATCGTAAAAACCAAGATGGCATCGATAAATTCGTTTTAGGTAAGAAATTACAATAGATTTTACAAAATATGAATATTAACTAATTATTTATTATTTATTAAATAGTAACTAATTATGTATTTATAATATATTTTTTATTCAACTTCATGTATGTGCATGTGTATGCCTATGTGCTGCTTTTGTCTCTGTGTCAATAACCCCAATTTTAAAACTTTTAATTAATACAGCAACTTTAACGGTAAATTTAATTTAGCAACGGGTCCCAACAGAAGCCTATGTCTTAGATTATATCTTTAAGATCCTAGATTTTATGTATAATAATATCTAAAATAGACTGCCGATTAGTGTGGCACATAGCTTCCTCGCATCCTATCATGTACTTTATTGTTGTATTAACAATAACTTTTGTTATACTACTTTATTGTTACTTTTATTTTAAATAATGTTGATATACTAGTAGTTCTGTGAACAGTAGACCTCACTAGTTAAAATAACAAATAGGGTTTTTTAGCTTAGCTTCAAAATAGTGTGCCAGTAAGGAAGTAAGTACTATTTCTATAACAGAGGTACACAACTATGTACCCCTCATGGACAGAGTGCAGTGATAAATTTAAGGTTCCGTTTTCACGCACACTTTACTACTATGANTTTTTTTTTTTTTTTTTTTTTTTTTTTTTTTTTTTTTTTTTTTTTTTTTTTTTTTTTTTGTTAAGTTTATAAATAAATGCCTGGAAGTATTATTATTAATCTCGGATCTTCTGTTTTTTTATTAGTATAATTTCCCTAGGCTTCACCGTTAAAATATGAAATCATTATTTAATTGAGTTTTGGCTGAATACCAAACATTGATCTGACTAAGCTATAATTATTCCAATCATAATAGTGTTTCCTTCGGCTGGGAATAATATGGCTTTTAATGTTAGCCACTATTTCCATATTGCCTTGTAGCTAGTAGCAATATCCGTGGAGATTCTTTCTTTCTTATTTATAGATGAACTTGAAAAATATATCGGATCTATTGTTTTTTTTTACATTTTCTCACCTATGGTAGCAAAAGTATTGTTTTCAGCCAAACATTTTTGTTTGAGTTTTCAACTAAATTATCCGTATTGAGTGTTTTTAAGACCTCCTGAGTTTTTTTCAGCGTGACGTTTGTATGTGTGTGTATGCATGTATGTGTGTTATCATCGTAGTGCATTTAACCTAGAGAGTTGAAACTAAGCAGAAAAATCAGTACTTACTTCTAGTAATGCCGCTCAGAAAATTATCATTTTCCGCCATCTTTAATCCAGTTTGCTGATTCATCATCAATTTTAAAAAATCGACAAATGGTCCGATCGAGTTGAAATTTGATGAGAATGTACATCTCTGTATGACAAGCAAATCCACCAAATTTTATTTTGAAATTGACCGGCATTTTGAAGTTATCGACTATTGAATTTTGAAACGAATTTATTGTCGGTTAATAATACCGAAAGTATAAATACGCTTTGGACATATAGTATACCATTTGAACCGGTAAAAAATTAGGAACACCTATAAAAAAACCTGATGAAATTCCATTTATTAGTTTATAAGTTAAAAGCAAACATAATTATTAATTAGTGCGATCCTTTTTTTTCTTGTTTACACGTGTCAAAATACCGCTAAGTTCAAAAAATTATATAAATTGAATAAAATAAAAACAAATATTGTAGTATACAATTTTTAAAAAAAGAAATGATAATAAAACATACAAATGTTCAAACACCTATCTAAGTACTGGCAACGCCCAATGCTGCTTCGTGCCCTCCGAAGTCAGAAAAAGTTCCGAGGTATCTCGTAACCGATTTTTTTTAATGGATCTAGAGGATTGTTAAAACTATCAAATTAATTATAATTTTTAATTAAATAAATTTTAGTAGAAATCTAGGAGGTAGAGAGAGAGAGAGAGATTCTGGCTTTCTACTATGTTTACCTTACTCTTCATGAAGACCTCAATATTCCATTTGTCCAAAACCTATCCGTATCCCCATATAGAAAATTCCATGAATTCTTATTCCATTATCCCAATCCTCTTGTACAACTCCTATCTTCACAGCATATACCAGGTAACCCACCAAGACCTCTGAAAATTTTATTTTATATTAAACTATTATAATAATACTAAACATTCTCAAATCTTATATACATATTAGTAATCTACTAAATCATTATTTTGTATTGCAATTATTTTACAATATTCAATGCCAAGGAAGTGTAGTCACTACATTGATTCTTCTTCACTTTGCTTCCAACATGTAAACTATAACAACAGTATCACTTGTTACGGTGTAAATGTTGTAGTTCTGTTTAACAATAAAAAGATAATAATTATAATAAGACAGCCAAAGAGAAGACAACTATAGAACAGCTTGTAACGGTACCAAAGGCAAATGCGAAGGCCCTAGTCAGTGTTGTACGCCGACGACTGCGCATGTCCCGCAAGCAGGTGATAAGGAGGACGTCGAGTCTCACCTGAGTAGGAAAGGGTAGTTGCAATTATACATAGTGTCGATACCGTACGTCCGGATGTGAAGTGACACCGACAGCGGACACCAAGGCCAACGTATTTGCTAACTCAAGGAAAATAAAATATTACCACTAGACTTCATAAGCTAGATTGGATAAAAAAGAAGGTATCCGAAGAATATTATAGTTAAAGACATTACTTATTACTTCCATGTATCCTCATTTAATATAGACAATTTATTTTAATTATTATAACTCCAGTGGACTTATTCCTTATTCAATAGCCTAGAACCTACGTACGCTCTGGTCTCAATAAAACCTAGTCTGGAGCGTTTCATTGGCCCCCAACGTGAAGGCTCGTTGAAATTTATATTTATGTATATTAATCATTTTTCGGGGTAAAAAGCATATTTACTAACTTGAGTGCTTCACTATATTTCACTACCTAATATACAACCACCGCACTTAACAATATATTTGTAAATACTTACAGTCATGTATGTTTTAACAAAAACACATATTTATTTTTTATAATGTAAAATGGTTGTTATGTTTTCATTATTATATCTCTGGCTTTTCACCACATGTTTAACCACATTGTTGTTGCATTTTGTTGACTTTTATAGCTGATCTCGGATGTATTTTAAGGGTGTGGAAAATTCCTCTAGCTCAAATATAATAAAATAAGTGAAGAAAAATAACAATTTTGTAAAAAAATAATTATTTGTTAACTCTTATAGAGAAAAAAAAATATTTCTAAATTTTTTAAGGTTATATTCGTATTATAGGACTATATTTTAGAATTTTTTTTATTTATTCAAAATCGTCGGAATCTATAATGGATAAGCGCCCGAAATTAAATTTTGCCTAGGGGTGTATGAGTTAATTTAATCGAAATATGCCCAGTAGCTAAAGTTCAATGCGTCTGACAGACCAAAAAATGACAGGCAGACATTTTTTTAAAAAAACACTTTGCATTATGACATTAACTAGTCATCAAGCAAGTTGTGTCAGTCCGGGTCACGTCCAGTCTTCTCTAATTATTCACTATAGTAGGTAGCAGCACTGAACGGACGAAATATGTAATTTCTTAATAAACTCGACTACTCTACGAATTGATAACTATCATACAATAAAAGGCTGATTCTATCCATAAGATAGCGTCAGCGTATATAGCTAGAAATAGAATTTAAAATATAAGATGCAATAAAAATTCTGCTCAGACAAAAGACGGTTAAACTGACATTTTATTGAAATAGTACTAACAACTTTAATAAAACGAGAAAATCAGTTGAAANTTGACGCCACAGACACGCACCAGCACAGACAAAGTAATTCATACCAAGCGTGCCAGTGCTACAGACACTGACAGACATTCACAGACACGGGACAGCACAGACAAAATATTCTTTACGACAATACTGGTCGTTGCTGGCGCGTGTCTGTGCGGACACGTTCCGCTCAATGTCTGTAGAAGTGAATACTCACATAGATAATACATTTAATTTTTTTTTTTGTGTCTGTGCTGGTACGGGCTGGACACAAAAAAAATTATTAAATGTATTATCTATGTGAGTATTCACTTCTACAGACATTGAGCGGAACGTGTCCGCACAGACACGCGCCAGCAACGGCCAGTATTGTCGTAAAGAATATTTTGTCTGTGCTGTCCCGTGTCTGTGAATGTCTGCCAGTGTCTGTAGCACTGGCACGCTTGGTATGAATTACTTTTTCTGTGCTGGTGCGTGTCTGTGGCGTCAAAATTGCTACCACAGCTTTCAACCGAAAAGTTTTTAAACATGCTTGAAGTAGGTAAGTTTGCATTTAACTCACTAGTTTGTCTGTCGGCGTCTGTGAGTGAGTTGTCTGTATGGTATGAAAACTAGTGTCTGTGCCGTGTCTGCCACGTTACGTGCTGGACACGCTACGTGTCGGTAAGTGTGAATGGTGCTTTAAAGTTAACAATAAACAATAATTTATTCTAATATTAACAATTGTCCAACTTCTAAAGAATTGAGAAACACGAGGAACACATTCTACTAACTATTTTAGATTTATTGCCTTTGGACGAAAAAACCGTATTTAAAGGTGGTATAATGGTGTCATTGTAATAAACTGTTTGAAATGAATATTTCTAACAAACTGTCATCTTAAAACACCTTAAATCTTAGAACGATCATGTTAGAATGTTTAAAACAAAATTTGAAGAAAAGGAGAAACAGTATGTTTCATGGTACAAAAACAGTATGTACTATGGTACATACGTACCATAGTACGTATGTTATATACGTACTATGGTTAGTGAAGAGAGGTCTTAACTAAGTGCGAAGTGTTGTGTTCAACCAAACCTGTTCTATTTCTTACTGAATCCAATCTGTTCAATCCTCTTTACAAGATTACGATCCACCTCTAATATGACCAATTTAATTTTCTATTATCGCTAGAATGTTCTCTAACCGGGACGGTCGAAGCTAGAACCACCAAATGACGTGCTTCATCGTATCAGGTTGAAATTCCTCTATAAAGAAATTTAATGTTGACGCTAAATTGCACATATTCTCCCATTTATAACTAAATCACCAATATTGATCTATTATATTCTAAAGATGATGTTTTCCACCTTCTTACTGTCTCATGTAGTAATTGAATAGAATTGAATTGAGATTTATTGCTAATAAGCTTTTGAGTTTGTTACTAGGATTTGCTATAATTAAGTTAACAATATAATATTGGCTTCAGTTCCCGTACATGAGAAACAATAAAAATAAACATATACTTTTAGTTGTATCTGAAGTAATTTACAAATTCTTTTATATACATCACAAATAATTAAGTAAAAACTTTTTTTTTTTATTCATAATGACACAAAGTTACAGAATAACTAATCATGAAATAAACATGTAGTAATATGGGTGTTACCGACCTAAAACGATTTTTTTTTGGGTGGGGGGGGGGGGGGGGGAAAATGAAATGGTGAAAATTAAAACCCAAAATGGAGAAAAAAGCCACCAAGCGCACTTTTCTATCTCAATCCGTTGCCGAAATATGATTTTTTTGAAGTCTTTATTTATGTATTTTATTTATTTATTTTTTTTTTAAAGAACGCTCTTTGCTAATAAAACCGCATTATCTCCACTTCAACAGCGTTAAATTTCCTATAAAACCAGACCATTTTTATTTTTGGAAATTTATAACTAAACACCGAAATAGCTGTTAAAACGTCCAAAAATTAGAAAAAAAAATCAAATTTGTGAAATTCTTTGAACGCTCACTATTTTCCTAGAAACACTCTTGGAGACTGTCAAATCTTAAAAAAACTTCCTCATTTAATGCTCTTTCGAACGGTATAAATAACATTGTCATTCCCTATCGATTTAATGGCGAAATTCAAGTTCGAATGCAAAAATAGTCTTCCCCGCCCGTAGGCCCAACGAAACCCCTTCTACCAACTGAATGATTCCAATCCGTCCACCCTAATAATGGGTTTATTCGTGTATAGAGTAAGAATAACTTGCGATTTGCGATGCTCTAATATTCATCGGCTTGACTCCCATGGATCTAATACCAAGTCTAGTCTGAAAGTGGTTCAAGCCCTTTTAGTATCTAGCCTGGATCATGATACTTCCAGTGGTGTTGAATCTATTTTAAAAGACGTTATCATCCAAGCAAACATTTATAGGGATTTACATCTGCTCCGCACTCTCAATACATTGACACTAGAAATCCCGATATGTGGCCCTTAGGTTGTTCTGTTAAGATGTTCAAAGGACCACTTAAAGAGTCGTTGTTATTTCAAGACTCAATTATCAAGAGTTTCTGGCTCTCAAACATCTCAAGACCGTTTATGAGGGACTTGAATATTTTCTATCAGAATTTCAGGGTTATCAAGTCTAAAGCTCCTAATTTTATCACTGGCATGGCCACAGGCAACTGTGCTGCAACTGGTTAGACGAGGAATGTCTATCTTCCCTTTTTTCCCCGCCTAGCGTTGATAAACGCTCTGTTCGCTCCTCCGCGCTTAAAGGCTTTAAAAGTGTTACAGGAGTCTAATTAGCAGTCTCCTCGCCACTAAACTATCTAGATCTAGAACAACCAATTAAGTGGTTTAGATTGAACACTTAATTCCAATCATCCGGTTATTCAGTTAGGTGACTTAATTTTGCCATCTATGGACTAGACTAATCATAGGTCCACTGCGTCACCCTAATAAGAAAACCTTTTAACTCCATTTTTGGTGTTTTTGAAAAAAGTGACAAAAACTGTCCCTTTCCTTTCCAAATCATGTTATTGATCTAAAATTTTACTATATTTTGTCAATGTTATTTTAAATGGTTTGTACAATAATACATTAAAAAATTGGTTGTCAGCCAAATTTTTAGTGGAGTTACAAGGTTTTTCTAATGAATGCTCTGGAGTTACGAGGTCTTCTTAAACACACCCTTTTATTAAAATTAAAAATGTTTATAAAAAATAATAGTATTACGTACAATGAATTGAGACGAAAGAAGTTAAAAAATAGACATGACCACATTGAATGGTAATAAAAATCTATTATTCTAGAAAAATGGTCATTAAAATAGTTACATCAGGAACATTTTTTGGTAGATAAATAAAAAAATGTTAGTAAATGTATNGCCACCAAGCGCACTTTTCTATCTCAATCCGTTGCCGAAATATGATTTTTTTGAAGTCTTTATTTATGTATTTTATTTATTTATTTTTTTTTTAAAGAACGCTCTTTGCTAATAAAACCGCATTATCTCCACTTCAACAGCGTTAAATTTCCTATAAAACCAGACCATTTTTATTTTTGGAAATTTATAACTAAACACCGAAATAGCTGTTAAAACGTCCAAAAATTAGAAAAAAAAATCAAATTTGTGAAATTCTTTGAACGCTCACTATTTTCCTAGAAACACTCTTGGAGACTGTCAAATCTTAAAAAAACTTCCTCATTTAATGCTCTTTCGAACGGTATAAATAACATTGTCATTCCCTATCGATTTAATGGCGAAATTCAAGTTCGAATGCAAAAATAGTCTTCCCCGCCCGTAGGCCCAACGAAACCCCTTCTACCAACTGAATGATTCCAATCCGTCCACCCTAATAATGGGTTTATTCGTGTATAGAGTAAGAATAACTTGCGATTTGCGATGCTCTAATATTCATCGGCTTGACTCCCATGGATCTAATACCAAGTCTAGTCTGAAAGTGGTTCAAGCCCTTTTAGTATCTAGCCTGGATCATGATACTTCCAGTGGTGTTGAATCTATTTTAAAAGACGTTATCATCCAAGCAAACATTTATAGGGATTTACATCTGCTCCGCACTCTCAATACATTGACACTAGAAATCCCGATATGTGGCCCTTAGGTTGTTCTGTTAAGATGTTCAAAGGACCACTTAAAGAGTCGTTGTTATTTCAAGACTCAATTATCAAGAGTTTCTGGCTCTCAAACATCTCAAGACCGTTTATGAGGGACTTGAATATTTTCTATCAGAATTTCAGGGTTATCAAGTCTAAAGCTCCTAATTTTATCACTGGCATGGCCACAGGCAACTGTGCTGCAACTGGTTAGACGAGGAATGTCTATCTTCCCTTTTTTCCCCGCCTAGCGTTGATAAACGCTCTGTTCGCTCCTCCGCGCTTAAAGGCTTTAAAAGTGTTACAGGAGTCTAATTAGCAGTCTCCTCGCCACTAAACTATCTAGATCTAGAACAACCAATTAAGTGGTTTAGATTGAACACTTAATTCCAATCATCCGGTTATTCAGTTAGGTGACTTAATTTTGCCATCTATGGACTAGACTAATCATAGGTCCACTGCGTCACCCTAATAAGAAAACCTTTTAACTCCATTTTTGGTGTTTTTGAAAAAAGTGACAAAAACTGTCCCTTTCCTTTCCAAATCATGTTATTGATCTAAAATTTTACTATATTTTGTCAATGTTATTTTAAATGGTTTGTACAATAATACATTAAAAAATTGGTTGTCAGCCAAATTTTTAGTGGAGTTACAAGGTTTTTCTAATGAATGCTCTGGAGTTACGAGGTCTTCTTAAACACACCCTTTTATTAAAATTAAAAATGTTTATAAAAAATAATAGTATTACGTACAATGAATTGAGACGAAAGAAGTTAAAAAATAGACATGACCACATTGAATGGTAATAAAAATCTATTATTCTAGAAAAATGGTCATTAAAATAGTTACATCAGGAACATTTTTTGGTAGATAAATAAAAAAATGTTAGTAAATGTATAAATTTTTAATATTTTATATTACATAAAATTTCCTCTATTTAAAATACCAAAATAAGTTTTCATTAAGCATACAACAAAATAAAATTAAAAAGCTATAAGAACTACACCTCAAGCATATAAAATTAAAATTTACTCCATGCCGTATAATTTGACAAAAAAACGATCATTTTTACTCGGTGCAAGAAAAATGGCACTTTTGCAGTTTTTAAAACTTAAAAAAAAGACTTTTAAAACATTTTGGCAAAAGTAAACCTTGTTTTTAAACTCTTCTCTCACATTAGAAACTTTTCCTGGAGTATTGCTAAACTGTTCCTGTTCCTGAAAGATGCTGGCTGGGTGACAAATACCACTGATTTTAAGTGGCCCCATAAAAAGAAATCTAGAGGGGTCATGTCAGGGGGCCGGGCAGGCCACTCTATTAGACCTCTTCTTCCAATCTATCTATTAGGAAAAACCTGGTCTAGATACTACATACTACTGAACATGTCTACTGTAATGGGGAGGAGCGCCATGTTGCTTAAATATGGGCAAGAATTCATCTTCTGATTCCGATATTATATCATACATCCTTCGAACTATCCTGCCCTGGAGCATATTTAAATAAATATCTTCATTTAAAATTTCTTGGAAAAAGTAAGGTCCAATTATGTTGTCATCAAAAATTCTATACGACACTTTCACTTTTTCAGGGTACTGGGTATGGAGTAATCTTGAAGGTTGATCTTCCTTAGAATTGTTGTCACTCGAAATTCTGCAGTTATGTCAGTTTATACATCCATTTTATCGGTTTATAAATCGGTCTATGCATCCATTTCCTGCAGTTATGTCGGTTTATACATTTTTTTTTTTTTTTTTTTTTTTTTTTTTTTTTTTTTTTTTTTTTTTTTTAAGAAGCTGAATCGTCGCTAAAACAAATCTTGTTAACTCCTTCTGGGTCATTACTAATTATATCAGTCATTGTTCCACAGAACTGGAGACTTCTATCTGGATCATCTTAATTTAACTAGTGAACCAAATGAATTTAAAGGGATGAAATTAGAGGGTTTTTAAAATTCTTGAAATTGTAGATCATGGTAATCAAGAGTCATATGCTCTTTTAGACGAAGTGCCTGGGTATACAATGAACCTTCCCAGAAGCTCCAATTCTACATCCTCGGTACGCATGCTCGGTCGTCTTGAAGGAGGGGCATCCTTTTCGCTAAAAGTGGTTTCAAATTTCTTTATGGGATCTTTTACATATCTTCGATCCACAAGACGTTTTACAGCCTTTCTGTAACTTGAATATTTCGCTGCGCTTCCCCAGTTAAAACCAAATCTACATTTTCTACGTTAGAACGAACTATCAAAGATCAGAAGAGAGAGAACAAATAAAAAATGAAATAAATGAAGATAAGAAAATAAATTAAATGAACAAAAAACCAAAAATAAACGAACAAACAAGTTTTGAAAAAAGAAGGATTAAAAGACTAATAATTTAAAAAATAAAAATAAATAACAAAATAACTAAGAATACCACTGAATCTATTCTAAAAGCATGATAGAAACCTAGGTGTATTTTTAAGGTAAAGGTTTCAACAGATACAAAGACATATTGGAAATGATATTTTTTTCATTTATCTAGTAATCTAGTGATTTTTTTTAAAGTTATCTTATTTTTCAGCGTGGTATCTAAATATATTGTCAAAAATATACACTTCAATTAAAAATTTTGAATTTGGGTCTCTATTGGAAAAAATGGGTGGGTGCCCCTAGTACGCGAGTGGATGAATACACACTTTTACATGGTACAGATTCCCCTTATTCTATATTTCTGTACAAAGTTTTTTTTTACTAGTTTTAGTTTTTTACTATTAAGTGTTATTTTTCTATCTTGGCCCCCCTTTATAGGACATAATATTGGTGATTAAATTTTAATGTTGGGTGCGCGATTGTTTGTAAAAAAAAAACTTCTTGAAACAAAACAAAAACGGATCACCCAAATTACATTAATTTATCTCAAACCGTTCAAATGTTAACAAGATGAGGTGGGAGACTTTTGGACCACCCTGTATATAAAGGGTGACCTACGATAATATTTCATAACAAAGCAGGTGTATTCTATGGGTCAAATGCAACAAATAATGTCGAGTAAGCATATACCCATTTCTCAATAGTTCTATAGATATCGAGCTATTTCTTTTTTCTGTGAGTTTCACGAAAACTTTCGAAAAACGCTTAAAATCTCGAAAACATAATTAGATAGAGAAATTGGGCTAAGGGAAAATTTTAAAGAGCATACAAAAACATTTCAGAATCACTAATTGGTTTTCAATTTATCAGCTACTGAGTCTTTTAAGTCCTGTTACTTTTATTTATTTATTTTTTTTTTTGAAACATGACCACGAACTTCCAGAGCTTTCTTCTCTTTAATGAGGAATGTTAGAAGTGTGTCGTCGCGAAGTTTAAGGTTAACGGACTAGTTTTTTTAATTATGGTGGATTGAATGTAACCAGGCGTGAAATTATTCGGACAGGCTCTCGTACAAAAGCAAAAACGTTTTCCCCGAATGAAACCGCAATACTTTGGGTTCTTGTACAAAAGCAAAAACGTTTTCCCCGAATGAAACCGCAATACTTTGGGTTCTTGTACAAAAGCAAAAACGTTTTCCCCGAATGAAACCGCAATACTTTGGGTTCTTGTACAAAAGCAAAAACGTTTTCCCCGAATGAAACCGCAATACTTTGGGTTCTTGTACAAAAGCAAAAACGTTTTCCCCGAATGAAACCGCAATACTTTGGGTTCTTGTACAAAAGCAAAAACGTTTTCCCCGAACGAAACCGCAATACTTTGGGTTCTTGTACAAAAGCAAAAACGTTTTCCCCGAACGAAACCGCAATACTTTGGGTTCTTGTACAAAAGCAAAAACGTTTTCCCCGAACGAAACCGCAATACTTGGGTTCTTTTAGGAAATTAAACACGATTTGCTTCACGTTATATATTTTTGTGTGAGTGTCTTTCGGTTTAAGTATTTAAATCATCTTTAAGCTTTGAATATAATTAATGCTAGCGTAAGAAAGATTATATTATATCCCCCTCCCCCTTACAATATTTTTTAGCATTAAAAGTTTAATTAAAAAATGATTACAGTGTGAAATATAATAAATTTAATATAACTATAAAAAAATATATTACGTCTTTTATCTCTGGGAATAGAACAAAAAGGTTTATAGTGAGGGTTTATGATAACACTTGACTACCTTCAGGCATAACTATCGAAGTTTTGCTTTTATATTAAATATTTTTCCTTACAAATATTCCTTTTTCTGCCAGAACATAATATAACAATACATCTGGCATGCTTTATATGAACCTTATAAAAATATTATTAGCCTTTATATTGAGAATTATAATATAATTGATAATAGCTTTATTGATTATTTTCCTGAAAACTCTATTCTTATTAGAAGAATTTGCATCGCAAATTAGAAAGGTTTGGTAATAATATTTTCTATTTAATATTAACATATAGTTATAAATTTAATATATGAGTTGTATATATAAATAACTAGGCTTCTCATGGCTCTATCATTGAAGTGAGCGTAATGCAATTAACATTAGATAGTTTATGAGTTGATAGTTAAAGAATTTGATTGCAATAGAGATCCGGGTCGTGGGGGAAAAGGGGTTTTCTCCTATTCCTTAACAACTCTTCAACACGTCCCATCCATTCCATTTCAACTATTATAAAATGTATCACTTTGCTTCACAAAAACTTTTTTTTTAAATCGTTTTATTATAATCGTTACGTTAAAATGTAAGATATCGGTAAAAACGTTGTTTTCTCTATTTTAAATGATTAGGTCCGTTTTAATAGTTTTTACGATACAAACGGTATCGCTATAGATTAATGTTGGTTTTACTAAAAAATGTTTTTTTTTTGTAAAGAAAAAAAAGCCGTCGTTTATGCAAGCGTTGCGCGCGAACTCTTTGTTGGATCACGCTGTCCAACGAACTCCTAGGCATTGGTAAAATGAACATGTGTACCAAATTTCAACTAGTAGTAGTGGTTAGACGCGCTGGACGAAACACTTGTTCGAACCCAGCAATCAGGCCACACTGGGCCCATTTTACTAACCTTGTAATGGAGAGTTCCATCTACTTCCCACATAATACCTGTACATTGTACCGCCGAAGTGAGTATGATGTGGTCATTAGTAAGCTATGTATGCGTATGCGTGCCTCAAAGCGTGGGGGAAGAAAACCCCTTAGGGGGTGTCACTCGCCCTCATGCAACTCACAGTACCATGGCACAGGATCGAACCCACGACCTCGATTCGCCTCGACTCATTGATAGCTGGGCTGGCCGCCTGGCCATTTTACTTATCGGACACGTAAACGTTACAC
Source organism: Gerris buenoi (assembly GCA_001010745.2). Classification (NCBI taxonomy): domain Eukaryota; kingdom Metazoa; phylum Arthropoda; class Insecta; order Hemiptera; family Gerridae; genus Gerris; species Gerris buenoi. The sequence continues at coordinate 166,333 of KZ652347.1, forward strand.
ACAAACAAACAGATAGGATACATTATACAAAATAATGTAAGAAGGTCGCTACTTATAATTGCTTAATTGCATGGGCGGCACGACATCGTGGGTTCCAACCCTCGCCATGATGCTTTGATTTATATAGCTCACAATGATCACACCATTATCGCTTCCGTGGTATAAAATCCGCGTGTAGAAAGGTATGATGTATGTAAGTGGCTGGAACTCTCCATCACGAGGCTAGTAAAATAAGCCTAAAAGATAACCAAAGGCGGCTTTCACACTGCGTGTGAGACGGAGCGAGACCGAATGAGAATGCTAATACATGTATTTGCTTCTCAAACGGAATCGGCCTCACTTACATACATCATACCTTTCTACACGCGGATTTTATACCACGGAAGCGATAATGGTGTGATCATTGTGAGCTATATAAATCAAAGCATCATGGCGAGGGTTGGAACCCACGATGTCGTGCCGCCCATGCAATTAAGCAATTATAAGTAGCGACCTTCTTACATTATTTTGTATAATGTATCCTATCTGTTTGTTTGTGTGTAACGTTTACGTGTCCGATAAGTAAAATGGCCAGGCGGCCAGCCCAGCTATCAATGAGTCGAAGCGAATCGAGGTCGTGGGTTCGATCCTGTGCCATGGTACTGTGAGTTGCATGAGGGCGAGTGACACCCCCTAAGGGGTTTTCTTCCCCCACGCTTTGAGGCACGCATACGCATACATAGCTTACTAATGACCACATCATACTCACTTCGGCGGTACAATGTACAGGTATTATGTGGGAAGTAGATGGAACTCTCCATTACAAGGTTAGTAAAATGGGCCCAGTGTGGCCTGATTGCTGGGTTCGAACAAGTGTTTCGTCCAGCGCGTCTAACCACTACTACTAGTTGAAATTTGGTACACATGTTCATTTTACCAATGCCTAGGAGTTCGTTGGACAGCGTGATCCAACAAAGAGTTCGCGCGCAACGCTTGCATAAACGACGGCTTTTTTTTCTTTACAAAAAAAAACATTTTTTAGTAAAACCAACATTAATCTATAGCGACACCGTTTGTATCGTAAAAACTATTAAAACGGACCTAATCATTTAGAATAGAGAAAACAACGTTTTTACCGATATCTTACATTTTGACGTAACGATTATAATAAAACGATTTAAAAAAAAAAATTTTGTGAAGCAAAGTGATACATTTTATAATAGTTGAAATGGAATGGATGGGACGTGTTGAAGAGTTGTTAAGGAATAGGAGAAAACCCCTTTTCCCCCACGACCCGGATCTCTATTGCAATCAAATTCTTTAACTATCAACTCATAAACTATCTAATGTTAATTGCATTACGCTCACTTCAATGATAGAGCCATGAGAAGCCTAGTTATTTATATATACAACTCATATATTAAATTTATAACTATATGTTAATATTAAATAGAAAATATTATTACCAAACCTTTCTAATTTGCGATGCAAATTCTTCTAATAAGAATAGAGTTTTCAGGAAAATAATCAATAAAGCTATTATCAATTATATTATAATTCTCAATATAAAGGCTAATAATATTTTTATAAGGTTCATATAAAGCATGCCAGATGTATTGTTATATTATGTTCTGGCAGAAAAAGGAATATTTGTAAGGAAAAATATTTAATATAAAAGCAAAACTTCGATAGTTATGCCTGAAGGTAGTCAAGTGTTATCATAAACCCTCACTATAAACCTTTTTGTTCTATTCCCAGAGATAAAAGACGTAATATATTTTTTTATAGTTATATTAAATTTATTATATTTCACACTGTAATCATTTTTTAATTAAACTTTTAATGCTAAAAAATATTGTAAGGGGGAGGGGGATATAATATAATCTTTCTTACGCTAGCATTAATTATATTCAAAGCTTAAAGATGATTTAAATACTTAAACCGAAAGACACTCACACAAAAATATATAACGTGAAGCAAATCGTGTTTAATTTCCTAAAAGAACCCAAGTATTGCGGTTTCGTTCGGGGAAAACGTTTTTGCTTTTGTACAAGAACCCAAAGTATTGCGGTTTCATTCGGGGAAAACGTTTTTGCTTTTGTACAAGAGCCTGTCCGAATAATTTCACGCCTGGTTACATTCAATCCACCATAATTAAAAAAACTAGTCCGTTAACCTTAAACTTCGCGACGACACACTTCTAACATTCCTCATTAAAGAGAAGAAAGCTCTGGAAGTTCGTGGTCATGTTTCAAAAAAAAAAAAATAAATAAATAAAAGTAACAGGACTTAAAAGACTCAGTAGCTGATTCACATACGCAGTGTGTGAAATCAGCTGATTTCACACGCAGTGTGAAAGCCGCCTAATTGCTAGATTCCAACAAGTGATTCGTCCTACCCGTATTGCACTAGTACTAGGACCTTACTACGACTACTATACTATAAATAATTCTTCTTTCAATTCCTGAATGTTGACTGGTTAAAATACAGTTCCTGAGTTCTAAAACAAACATTTTTAATTTATTTTTCATCATATTCGTATTTTAAGAAGAATCTACCAAAAAAAAAAAAAAAAAAAAAAAAAAACCTTACCCAAAACCCTTTTTGCTCAATGATTCAATTTACAATAAAAATCTATTAGAAATCCTTATTAAAACATAAAGACAAAATCTGTCCATTTCTACTCATTTTGAAGTTTCTCATATAAACATGATTTAATCGTCACCGCTTTTTCTATTTATTAGTTGTTTTAAGTTTTCTTGGTTACATTTAATTATTATAAACTCTTATAACAACATTTACCGCAAAATAAATTCTTTTCTGGGGGGGAATCTCGCCAGTTTTAATTCCTCAAAAACTAGTTTTTATTAGGGTCTGTAGGAAAACCAAGGAGCTTTATATTTCCCTGCATGAGTAGTATATACGGTACTATAGTCCGATGGTCCAGATGCTGCATCCCTATCTCAGAGGTAGGGATGACCTGAAGATGAGCAGATGAGTGGGGAATCCCCTTTCCTTCGCATCTTCAGCTCATTCCACCACAGCCGAGATAGGGATGCTGCATCTGGACCATCGGACTATATTGCCGTATATACTATTTGCGTTTGCGTGTGTCTCTCTGTCCGTCCGTCCGTCCGTCTGTCGCCTACTCTCACGGCGACACCTTTTGTCCCATCACTTTGAAATTTGGCATATAGGTATGTGTATAGCACCTTCCCACACATTTTAAAAATATAGCGTCTGTAAAAAATAATTTTTAAAAAAAAGGAGTTAAAAAAATCTAAGGGTTAAATTTTTATTTTTTTTTATTTTGGAGACCATGTGGGTTATCATATGAAAGGTTACGTCGAGCTAATTATAAAAATATATAATATTTTGGTTATAAGCTTTGATAGGGCGAGCGTAGGCTAGTTTAAAGTGGGTGTGAAAAGTGACCCCTCTCATATCTCAAAAGTGCAAAAGAAGTGAATAAAACTCCTGAACATTCTTCGACCAAAACTAAATAACATCACTTTAGGAAATTTCGAAAAACAATATTGTTAATTTTCTTGACAAAATACTTTTTTTATAATTATGCTCTTTTCGATGTATTTATTTGTTTATAGTTCGGTTCAATGGCAAATAATACTTTATCAGAAGTTTGTTTATGTTTTCGAGAATATCAAACCCATTGGATAGTTTAAAATAGGCTTTTTGGCATTTTAAAAATATAAGGCTACCTACCTGGGGTCATCTATCAATAGGTACTACTTAAACAATACAGTTTTGCCTACGGCTCCTCGCTGTGTGCTGACCAGCACACACATGACCTGTATATTTCAGAAAAACGACTAATGTGATCAAATTCGCATGTGAATAAACGAAATTTTAAGCATTTTTTTGAGGGTAGCACCCCCTAATTTTAGTTTCATTGCCATACAAAAGTTAGCAAACAAATTCTATGACGATCGAATAACAAATAGAGGTAAATAATCCACAGTATTTATATTTATTAAACTGATAAAATTATCTTTTTACTATAAACTAAGTAAATTTCAAATCCTAAAATAACCTGCAATTTATAAGGTATTGTGGTAACCAACGATGCAAACAGATACATATAAATAATTCAGTTTTTGATTTAATCTCGGGATATTATATTTCTGAATAAGTATGTAACATTTTTAGGGTCAACTATATGAATATATCAAAATACAACTTATACTCCTATTATTCGCTGCTTAATAAATCGTATTGTAAACGAGAGAAGCAAGGAAAACCCTAGTGGATGGAAATAACCCCCAACACATTCTAGTGGATATTTGAACAACTAATAAATAAACCTAAAAATATAACTCACAATGTATTAATATCGCACCAATAAAGATATCAGAAGGATCTTAGTAAGGAATTTACTATAATACACTAAATAATACAGTAGTTCCAATAAAGCTGTAATCTGGATAATTATTTTCTCTAATATTAGGTTTGGCATTGAATGGCTATATCTGACTGAAAATATTGGTGTTTCAACCTTCTACCGCTAGAATTCGGTAGTTGTATAAAATCACAATCTACCACTCACTATTCTGCATACACTGAAAACATAATGTACTTACTTGCGTAATTATTTTTTACTTTTTTTACTTGGGGCATTAGCAAAAATTAATTTTAAATCTTGAATAAATATATATAGATAAAAATAGATAGCAGTTGAAATTAATTATTAAATATAAATAAATACGAATAGTAGCTGGATTCCAGTGATCACTATGTGTTATTAAAAGTATATTTCAAGTCGATAGGTTTATACATGCCTATCCCAAATTATCTCCCTGACATCTATAAACCAGCAAGCACATGATTCCCCTTTTTTACATTTTCCCAATCACCTATTCCCCTTAGGGATCGAATTTTCTTTCTTGACATATATACATTTTATTTAAGAAAATTATCAAACCAAATACAATGCTCTTAAATTATATTTTATTAATATACGTTTATTAATATTTAGGGTTGGCGGGAAAAACCACGTAAGTCAAAAATATGGATTTTTTTTATTTGATTAATACATTTCTAAGGCCTTACTTTACCTTCTGTAAAAACCACAAAAGTCAAAACTGACTCTAAACGGGTTATACAAGATAATACCATTTGACTTAATAGAATATTTATTATTATTATCAATATATTATTATTTATTTGAGAGCCAGCGAGCCTGAGTGGGTTAAACCACGTCTGCTCGCCCATCACTGAATCTTGAGTGGAACGAGATGGGGTTCGATTCCTCGCCATGACGCTCTGATTTATAAGGCTCACTATTGATCACATCATACTCACTTCGGCGGTACAATGTACAAATGTATGATGTGTGAAGTGGCTGGAATTCTCTACCGCGGGGCGTAAAAAGGGCCTAAAAGATGGCATAATTAGAAGGTTCGAACAAATGGTTCGTCCTACCCGTTCTAGTAGGAAGTACTAGACTACTACTACTGCTAATAGAATATTTTCGTAATTTTTACTCTGGAAAAACCACATAAGTCGACTTATGTTCTTTTGTCTAACATTAATTAGAATAATCTTTGTTCAGGATGGACCACGTAAGTCTTACTTTGTCATTATGTCTATAGAGAAATAACCTTATGTTATTCTGCTGTTAGATTTAAGTACGTCATATTGAATTGATTACACATTATAATATAATTGACAGAAGTTGAGAAGTCATTTCGAACGGATATACTCAAGGCTTCGCCCTCTACTAGTGATATTTTTGTTTGCCTAGTTGGCATGACTTACTACCCGCCAAAATCTCGAGCTTTCACTGGCTCCTCTTCTATTTCCCTCCATTCCCTTTTCTATTTCCTCGAGCTGGAAACTTCCGCAATAAACCCGACATTTTCACTTTGGCTTCTGTTATGTCATTTTAAAGTACTTAGTTAATTTATATAGACCCGCATTACAAACCCGCAAAGCACATTTGTTATTAAACTGGATAACAGTGAATATTAAGATGTAACGGATATAATGAAAATAAGCGGGAGTCGATTGATTACTGTTGTAGAGAAANGGTATATTGTTAAGGATATAGATGGAGAACAACAGAGTGCTAGGAAGTATCAAGGTGTTATTGCTCATGATAGGCTTAAGTTAGTTTCCTCTAAACAAATCTGATTTTGATGTGTTGTGTAATCTGAATTTAAATTTATTATGTTTAAAGATAGTTAAATGTTTATTTTTATATTAGGATTAAATGCTATATGTATCAGTTGGTATGTAGTAAATGGATCTGTTGAATAGATATGTGAATCTGTTAATATTTTATTTTCTAAAATGATGATAAATGTTATTTGTTTATTTTATTTTTTTTTCTTTCTTTCTCTTTAATTTTTTTTGTATCAGAATCAGAAAAATCTGTAAATTATTTATTCATTTGAGATTATTTAATGAGTTAGTTCTTAGTTTATTTTCATTGGATATAGAAAGACTTTATGTCATTCCTAACTGATTATTTTATGTTATTCTTAACTAATTATTTTTTTGTTATTCTTAACTGATTATTTTATGTTATTCTTAACTGATTAATTTATGTTATTTTATTCATTTTTTTTTATTTTTACTTGTTTTTCAAATTTACAATTGGCGAGGGCGCCAATATATCAGGATAGCCGAACTGTTATGTCATTTTAAAGTACTTAGTTAATTTATATAGACCCGCATTACAAACCCGCAAAGCACATTTGATATTAAACTGGATAACAGTGAATATAAAGATGTAACGGATATAATGAAAATAAGCGGGAGTTGATTGATGACTGTTATAGAGAAACCATGTGCAGAAGCTAGAGTATTTGTATAATTTTTATTAATAAATAATTTAAAAGTGAGTTTTGTTGTCGTTTATTGTAAAAGGTTAGAAAAGACTCAACACTTCTATTCCAACTTCTGTGTTTTTATAAAGTTAAAACAAGTTAAATGTCTTCAAGAGGAAAACTTAAGGTGGCTTTAGCTGCGCAAAGGATGAGAGATTGTGAAGATACGCTCACTGTGTAACTTAAGAAAGTTAAGATACATGTTGAAGTAATAGAACCGTATAAAATTTATTTGTATTAAAGAGGTAATTTTAGTTTTTTTTCCTACAGTTGACCGATAAAGTGGTTGTTATCGCACTCAAAATAACATTTTTATATTTTATGTATAGTGTGTTAAATCATATAGTTAGTTAAAAAATAATCATTAATTGTCATTGTTATAATTATTATAATTTGGATTATTTAATCTTTGTTTAAATTTAAGTTCTTTTCCTACAGTTGACCGATAAAGTGGTTGTAATCGCACTCAAAATAGTACGCAAAACAGCAGATTCATGCACTTACTTTTTTACCGCACTCGTTTTACTTTTCCGCACTCATTTTACATTACCGAACTCCAGTGTTCCAACTTACGAACATAAAGAACTTAAATCTAAGCAAAGATTAAATAATCCAAATTATAACAATAATAACCATTTCAACAAATGATTATTTTTTAACTAAACTATTTCGCGTTTAAATAACTAAATGATACAAACTCTGCATATCAAATATAAAAAAGTTAAAATATAAAAAAGTAAAGATAGACAATCTAAAAAAAAAAAAAAAAAAAAAAAAAAAAAAAAAAAAAAAAAAAAAAAAAAAAAAAAAAAAAAAAATTTTTTAGAAATCTTATGATTTGAATTTAAGGTCAA
>KZ652347.1:181251-201711 GCA_001010745.2 Gerris buenoi
CAAGTGACTTTCCATATATTCTTTTTTTCAAAATTTTTAAATTTTTATTTTAATGATGAATGATGATAACTATAATAGAGGGCCGATTATAATATTTTAAATGTGAAATATTTATTTTCTTACGCAACAAAAACTGATCTATGGAATGGTGGTCAAAAACATGATAACGGATCTTGAGTAATATATTACTTTTATAGATATAGTAGACTATTATTGAAAGCTCGATTAAAGACTATTACTACAAACCGTGTCGAAAAAAATAACATAGGCTTTACTTTCTTAGATGTAAACCCTTCTCCACCTTTGTCTTTCCAACGTCTTATATATTTGGTGTTTAGTTAAATATTGGAATAAGATATTAATTTATAAGAAATCGCTCCGTGTCATGTAAGAATGATTTATATTAATAATATTGAGTAATCTCTAACCATATTTAGGAGTATTTGAAACTAAGCCTCTTCAATAAAATGATTCATATTTCTTTGTAACGTTGAAGTAAAGTCATTGTATTTAGTATGATAATTACTATAATGATATTGGTGAATTAAGCTTTATTTTCCTAGACGCGACTCCAGCGATAGACGCTCAAGCGGTAATCGTCCAGGGACTTTTGCTGAGGACTCCTCTTCTGAGTTTGCATGTTACCGTTTTCCTTGCTGAGCGACTCTTAACATGTATACTCTTATGATGTTAAGCCAGTGACTGTGACTAACGCTCAGCATCTACCTCTGGAGTCGTGTCTAGGAAATCGTATCGCGGGATTTATATGTGATAAGAGCAAATATGATAATAGGAGGAAATAAGGCATGATAATAGTAGCAGTCAAGGCAAACAAAGGGAACGGAGCTCAGATTGATCTCCTGAAGGCAGGAAGATAATGAATAATGAAGTTAATAGAAAGGGCTTCTCCGTAGAGTATAAGAATATTTATATTATTGACAGATATTTCTAATTTAAACCCAGGAAAGCTTATTTTATTAATAAATAATTATATTATTTATATTATCAGCTAATTTTATTTTTAAGCTAGATTTAAAACCAGGAGATACTGGAGGGGGGATTACAGAAGGGCAAACCTCTCATTTTACTGGATAGATATAATTCTAAAATGCTTCTCCATAATCGGAATCAATTATTAAATATTACTAGGAAATCTTTATAATTTTCTTTACTTTTTCGTATTGAGTCGTGAAGGGGTGAGTAGAAGTTATTTAATTTAAAATTGGCTATACATCATCCCTAGAGGGATATTATAAGACCTATAAACAAGATATTTCAACCTATCAAGGTATTTCAAGGTATTCAATCTATATACAAGGTAATTTATCATAAATTACATATACCAGTATTATTAAATTACAATTTCTCGTTAAACAACCAATTCATTCATGTAAACATACTTAACAAAAAAATCTACATGATTAATTAAATAATAATCTATCATGCATTACCTAAAATTAATTTAATTAAAGAGGCGAAACAATTACCTTCCTGTTAAAATATATAGCTGTTTACAAAACGTATAACTTTATACAAATGAATGTACACACAAACGAACATTCTCCATCTAATGTATATAAATATACATTATAGATAAATCCAAAAAACATAAAGATTTTCGATTAGTTCTATTCATTTTAATTTTTTGTGAGATTATAGTTTTATGTATTATTTATTATTATTCACTAATTATAAATGATCTTATATTCAACATATTGATAATAAAATAAAAAACCCTAACAGCCTCTCTACTTGTTCTTGGGGTTAATAGTTGGTTCAACTTCTTGCATATCACAAACTGTGGATAGTTGATCAAAATGTATTATATATTAATTCCCTCTAAGGCCCTGCCAAAGGCTGCTGCAGCGCTACAGAGTTAGTTAGTTAGTTAGTTAGTTTGAGGGGAGGGGGAGATTGAAATAAGGGGAGGGGAAAACTCTGTTTAAAATATTCTTGCTTGGTGAAATTATTTTTATGTTTCTAAATGGTAGTTAAGAACCCATTAAATTGAAACATATAATAATTGACAATTCTTTTTTTTGTATTTTTAATATTTTATTGTTTAAAGGCCCATACTCGATCAAACATTTTGCGCAAACCTGATGTCGGGCCAATTCAAGCCATACACGTCAAACATTATGTTTGCACAAACACCAAACAACCCCATACATGTTGCACAAACATTTCGACCGTGTATGGGGGCTTTTCACAACTACATAATTTACATTGGGACAAGTGATAATGTTGTTATTGTTTTCATGGTTGGAGGAACGTGTAGGAAAAGTAGTCCAGTGCCTAAAGTTACTTTGCTTGAATATTATAAATTAATTTTAGTACTAAATAATTAAATAATGATAAATTAGATTGATATTATATATATGTAGATGATTTGAGAATTTAAAGTTATAAATAAAATATTTCAAAATAAAACAAATATTTTATAGAAGTTGATCTCTTGGCCTTGGCAACTGCTTCTTTAGAATTCTTGGAGGGTTACGAGGGATATTCTAGGCAGATAGGAGATGACCAGGGTGATTAGGATAATGGGATACGGATTCATGGAATTTTCTATATCGGTATACGTATAGATTTTGGGACAAATGGAACATTAAGGTTTTCATTGAGAGTAAGGTTGAAACATAGTAAGAAATATCGGTCATTTTTCTAAGGATTTTTGAATGTAGGATTTGGAGAAGATGAGAATTAAAGGGGTTGGTGCTGCCCAACACATCTAAAATATCAATTGTCAACTGGAAACTGCCAATCTACCAAATTGTCATATTTATATTAAATATTATGTTGTATTTTAAAATAAAATAGTGTAGGTTATATGATTTATCAGCATTCAAGTGACTTTCCATTTGATGGCGGATCGTTTCATCAGCCATTTAATCAGTTAGTATCACTTATACTATAGGAGATAGTATGAAGAGGTATTCTTCTTGCACAGTTATGTTTGCTACTCTTACTTGTATATTTTAATTTTTCATTTATACATATATACAAGAAATTGTATAGATTGCGATAATATCAGATTTTTAGAATTTGATAGATTTATAAGTTTTAAGATCCTAAAATAGTGTTATTAATAAATAATCTGTCTGTAGTGTATCTTCTAACGTCTAGTAATCGCAAGCTTAAACTATTGGGTCTTCTCAATGAAATTGGGCATACCGTGGTAAAATCAAGTACCGGTGTGGAAATCCCACACATGACACACGACTTCCATGAAATGTTGCCGTGTCAATACGTGAGCAAGAGAGAACTCTCTATAAACTACAACAAGCTAATACAACAAACAGCTAATATTGATTATAGTTTTGCAACAAAAATTATAATGATAATAAACCCAATAAAAAATATATATTTAACATAAAAAAAATGTTGCCCTAATAAATGTCGGTAGTATGTAAAAAGATTAGAGGATGTGTGCGATCCGTTCCGATGATTAGAGGTAAACTGAACTGAAGTAAAGAAAGGAGGTTTGTTTACATCTAGAGTTCAAGGGGAGTTTATGGAAAACAAAACAAATTGATTGATTTTTATTCTTTATAACAAAAAACTTTATTATGCAATGTTTGTTTATATTTTCTTTATACTTTGTTATTAACTATAGAATAAGAGAATATAATAATAAAAGAATTTAAAATCAGCTGTTAAAAAGGATTGTTTACAAAGTAAATAACACAGTATTTTTTTACTTTTAATTTCGATTCTTCTTTATAAGTACTACAAATAATTACAATAATAAATACTCGTTTTAAAGGGCATTAATTTGCGGTTTTAGCACCTCAATCAGAAATTAAATCGGCCAATTATTGCACATGATATAAGAACTCAAAGTCAAAAATTTAACAAAAATAAAAACATGTCCCTATTAGAGGAAGAAGGGGTGGTCCTACGACAAAAAGTCATAGGACCAAAGTTGTAGATCCTTTTAAAATCAGTTACCACTGGTGTTATCCGCTTTTCGATACGACTTACAGTTTACCCGTAATTTGGTTCTGAAAAACCCCTTAAAAAAACACTAAAGTCCGATTGTGCTCAAAAAGTATAGGTACAATCTACTATATAGGACACATATATTCACCAAAGGAAATTAGGTCGAAGTTATCGTCGACAGACCGATTTCGTGCTTAAGTGACTGTAGCTCCGAAACGTCGTAAGCTACGAAGATGTGGTTTGCGCCATCAGTTTTGCCTACAAAAGTTCTAAAAAATGCCGAAAACCGCATCTCAATACGATGTCTTGAAGCGATGTTATAGAGGTTTAAAGATCCGAACGAATGCACGAACGTACATACATACATACGTACACACAGACATACATGTATATGAAACGGATTTCCATGGTACCCCCGGGTTCTTAAGACCCCTCCTTCATAGAGATCTCGGAATCACGTTTTGGAGGGTATCACCATACTTCCATTTTCATGGAAGTAAAAAGTTATAGACCTCTTTATCAATTCCTATTTGTAAAGACTTTTTGAGATAAAGAAAAATAATGCAAGTGGGGGTTGATAATATAGTCATTGTCTTTTTAAAATAGATTTATGGAGACTTTAAAATGCAAAAAATACCTTCCATTCAATTACTTAGGTTTAGACAATCATAGCATGAGATAAAAGATTACATTTTTTTTTACTATCCAGTTATTTTGCAGATACAAATTGTTTACACGATTAAACGCTTTATTAAAGGCGACACGTGTTTATAGTTAAAACTTTAATATAGCTTTTGAGGTCTCTAAAGAATGTTGGAATGTGTCAGAAAAAGGCAAGGGATGGTTGAGGTAAAGGGAGATTCAAAATAGATAGGGTTTGACGTAGTAGGTCAGTACAGAATATTAAACGGATCAATGTCAACAAAGCGGAATGTTAATCACCTTGGATAAACATAATATTCTAACAGGAATAGCCCAGTGAATAGTCAAAGCCTACTAAACCCTCTTGATCTGCTTCAACGTAACCTGGTTTTATCAAATTGCTACCAACAAACATAGATATAGGTTCAAAGAGTGCCTTTGATTTCGACTCAGGATAACATTTTTCTGTTATCGATGCAATCAAATGATTTTTACTTCCATGAAAATGGAAGTATGGTGATACCCTCCAAAACGTGATTCAAAGATCTCTGTAAAGGAGGGGTCTTAAAAACCCGGGGATATCATTGAAATCCGTTTCATATACATGTATGTCTGTGCGTACGTATGTATGTATGTACGTTCGTTCGTACGTTCGTTCGGAACTTTGAATCTCTATAACATCGCTTCAAGACATCGTATTGAGATGCGGTTTGCGGCATTTTTTAGAACTTTTGTCGGCAAAACTGATGGTGCAAACCACATCGTAGCTAACGTTTCGGAGCTACAGTCACTTAAGCATGAAATTGGTCTGTCAACGATAACTTCAGTAGGCTTTAAAAATAAGGGTGATAAAGACAAAGGTGGTGCTGAAGATGCAAGTCAGGTGCATATTGTTAGTTCAGACGAAAAAAGTTATTTTTCCGGTAAAGAAATTTAGACAAGCGCCCTTTTAAAAGGATCGTGTGTAAAAAAAAAATAAACAACAAAAATAAGGCATATGTGGTTGGAACTGGTAATATGGATTCAACAAATGGGGAACAAGAAGAACTTAAAGGTAGGCATAAGAGGTGTTGGCTACATATCATATTAGAGAAGGGTATAAACTCTAATCAAGTCAAGACCTATATAAAAAAAATAGATTAAACATTGACGAAGATGAAATCATATCTGATTTATTGAACAAAGAATCTCCCTACCCTACTTTTTGAGTTGGTGAAGATTTTAAATTTATGGATGAGCTGATGAACCCCAATTTCTGGCCAAATAATGTTAGAATAAAAGTTTTTTTTATGAAAGGCTTCAAGAGGAGAGTTCCCAAAATAAATAATCAGTCTTCTGAGGAAAAAGAAAATGAGATTAAAGTGTACTACGTAACTCTCAGGAATTACGTAATACAATTAATGATCTGGAAGTAACGTTGTGCTTTTGTGCTTTTTTGTTGTGCTTTTGTGCGTTGTGCGTTGTGATGTGCTTTTAGTAGTTGAACATTGGCTGAAAGATGACGAAATCTCGGTATATCACATATCAGGTTATTCTTTACAATCTTACTTCTGTAGAAAAAGTCACATTCATGGAGGTACAGCTGTGAAAAACAGTTTACATTCAAAAACTTTAAAACTTTAGTCAGTTGAAATGGACTTTGAGTTAGCTGGTGTAGAGTTACCGGATCGAAATGCCTACATAATACCAACTACAGTTCAGATAAAGGATACAAGTCTACTTTTACTAACCAGCTTGGTAAAACTTTAAATAAGCTGAATCTTAAGGATAAGCAAGTAATACTTTGTGGTGATTTCAATTACTATTTTAATATTAATAATTCAGATGTAATACAACTAAAAAATTTACTTTTAGAGTATAATATCCAAGATATTACTAAGTAAGGTCATACACCGAAGAAGGTATGCAGCAGTTTATTTATCATTTATCGATAATTAACTGGGAGTATTGTTCCCAACATGGTAACATCATAAACAAGTGTCTCATATTACAAATATTATACATTTGCTGCATGACCTGTGCTTTCCACTCAAGAAGAAAATTTGCCAGACAAAAAATTGCCAAAGACACCCTTGGTTTTACCAGAGCTCAAGGCAATGAAGGATCATCTAGTACTTTTATTTGATTCATAGAGAATTTTTTGAAGCCTTTTTGAAAAGAAGTATAAGAGCTTCAAACTAAAATACAGAGCTGCTTTAAACCAAGTAAAAAAAGATCACTACTCAAATTGCATGGAGTTATCAGATAACAAGATCAGGGAATCATGGAAAATAATAAAATCTCTTCAAGGTAAAGGTAAACAAAGTAATAACTCTATTAGATCTGAGGATATTAATAATTCATTTTTCACTTCTATTAAAAATGTAGCCTCTTCTATACATTCAGATAAAGATGAGGCCATGGACATTTTAAAATCCACTTCTTCAGATAAGGTTTTAAACAGATTTGGTAAATCAGGTATTGCTAGAAGAGATATTCTAGAAATAGTAAAGGTATGAAAAAGTCAGATAGTAGAGATGTTTATGGAATTTCTAATTATTTATTAAAATCTATAGTTAACATCATTCTAGAACCTTTAACTTTTATCATTAACAGATGCCTGAGAGAGGGAATCGTTCCCGACGCTTGGAAGATCTCAAGAATTGTCCCAGTTTTCAAAAAGGGAGAAAAAACCTTACCTAAGAGTTACCGTCCAGTAGCAATAATTCCGACTTTTTCAAAAATATTGGAAATAATAATCAATAATGATGCAGGCTCATTTTGAAAAAAAAAAAAATTAATTAATTAAAAAAATATTATCAAATTCACAATATGGACTCAGGAATAATTAATCTACTGCGGAAGCAGTAAAATCTGGTGTTGAGTTCATTACCCAAGGTTTTGAAAATTTTGAAGAGACACACCTCTTGCCTGCCGTGACTTAATTTGATCTTGCCTTTGATCTTGTCCCACATGAACTTGTTTGTTATCCTGAATCTTTAATATTATAATATTAGTGGATTAGCATTAAAAGTGATTGAAACTTATTTACATAATATATTGCAATGTGTAGGAAAAGATAATGATAAATCTGTATACTTACCTGCTGAACATGGAGTCCCTCAGGGATCCTATCTTGGTCCAACTCTCTTCCTGGCTGTGATTAATGATTTACCTGACTACCTAAAAAAGAAAGAACTAGAAAAATTAGTTAAGACTATAATGTACTGTGACGACTCAAATGTCATTACAAGAGGAAAAAATTAGTCTTCACTTGATGATCTTCTCTCATCAGCTGAGTACTGGTTTGCAGTAAATGGATCTGCTCTAAATCAGGACAAAACTCAGTTGATAGGATTCTCTCTGAAGAGTAATGCGGTGGTATCTGAGGTGAAGTTTCTAGGACTCGTCAGAAATTCTAAACTGAGTAGGAAGCCACATATTCTTTCTTTGGAGAAAAAGTTACCTTCTAAGGTATTCTTAATTAGAGCTCTGAAGGATTTCCTGGACAAGACCTCATAAAAAAGTGTCTATCATGCTGTTTTTGAAAGTATTATGAGCCATGGTCTTCTCTTTTACGGCCATGCTGAGGCATCTGAAATATTCTTAAAACAGAAGAAATTAATCAGAGTAATGGCTGGAGCAAAGTTTACTGTGCACTTTAAACCGTTATTTATAAAACTAAAAATTTTATCTTTTTATTCGTTATATGTTTATCAGTACAGTGTTTAAGATATATTAAGTTAAATTTAAGTAATTTTGTTAAAGCTTAAGATGTACATAGTCATAACACTAGATTTAAGAATAACTTAGTACATACTAGTCATAGGTTATGAAAATATGGCCAGTTTTGGCCATAATTATGTCTAGGTATAACACTTTTTAATAGTTTAGATTCTGTGATACAGCAGCTTGAATACAAAGAATTTTGTGATAGAATTAAGAATTTTCTGTTGTTGAATCCATTATATAGTATAAGTTAATTTTTAGCTTTAAATATAAGTTTATTACCATTAGGATTAGTATTTACCATGTTTTTAATTTTAAAGATAGACCAAACTGTGTACTGATATACTGTATTTGTCCTTTTCAGCTTTAAGTTGATTGATCTGTTATTGTTATATAAACAATTTTAGTTTTATTAATTTTAAGTTATTTTCTATGATATTTATGATTACTAAGAGTTACCGTCCAGTAGCAATAATTCCGACTTTTTCAAAAATATTGGAAATAATAATCAATAATGATGCAGGCTCATTTTGAAAAAAAAAAAAATTAATTAATTAAAAAAATATTATCAAATTCACAATATGGACTCAGGAATAATTAATNTCATACACCGAAGAAGGTATGCAGCAGTTTATTTATCATTTATCGATAATTAACTGGGAGTATTGTTCCCAACATGGTAACATCATAAACAAGTGTCTCATATTACAAATATTATACATTTGCTGCATGACCTGTGCTTTCCACTCAAGAAGAAAATTTGCCAGACAAAAAATTGCCAAAGACACCCTTGGTTTTACCAGAGCTCAAGGCAATGAAGGATCATCTAGTACTTTTATTTGATTCATAGAGAATTTTTTGAAGCCTTTTTGAAAAGAAGTATAAGAGCTTCAAACTAAAATACAGAGCTGCTTTAAACCAAGTAAAAAAAGATCACTACTCAAATTGCATGGAGTTATCAGATAACAAGATCAGGGAATCATGGAAAATAATAAAATCTCTTCAAGGTAAAGGTAAACAAAGTAATAACTCTATTAGATCTGAGGATATTAATAATTCATTTTTCACTTCTATTAAAAATGTAGCCTCTTCTATACATTCAGATAAAGATGAGGCCATGGACATTTTAAAATCCACTTCTTCAGATAAGGTTTTAAACAGATTTGGTAAATCAGGTATTGCTAGAAGAGATATTCTAGAAATAGTAAAGGTATGAAAAAGTCAGATAGTAGAGATGTTTATGGAATTTCTAATTATTTATTAAAATCTATAGTTAACATCATTCTAGAACCTTTAACTTTTATCATTAACAGATGCCTGAGAGAGGGAATCGTTCCCGACGCTTGGAAGATCTCAAGAATTGTCCCAGTTTTCAAAAAGGGAGAAAAAACCTTACCTAAGAGTTACCGTCCAGTAGCAATAATTCCGACTTTTTCAAAAATATTGGAAATAATAATCAATAATGATGCAGGCTCATTTTGAAAAAAAAAAAAATTAATTAATTAAAAAAATATTATCAAATTCACAATATGGACTCAGGAATAATTAATCTACTGCGGAAGCAGTAAAATCTGGTGTTGAGTTCATTACCCAAGGTTTTGAAAATTTTGAAGAGACACACCTCTTGCCTGCCGTGACTTAATTTGATCTTGCCTTTGATCTTGTCCCACATGAACTTGTTTGTTATCCTGAATCTTTAATATTATAATATTAGTGGATTAGCATTAAAAGTGATTGAAACTTATTTACATAATATATTGCAATGTGTAGGAAAAGATAATGATAAATCTGTATACTTACCTGCTGAACATGGAGTCCCTCAGGGATCCTATCTTGGTCCAACTCTCTTCCTGGCTGTGATTAATGATTTACCTGACTACCTAAAAAAGAAAGAACTAGAAAAATTAGTTAAGACTATAATGTACTGTGACGACTCAAATGTCATTACAAGAGGAAAAAATTAGTCTTCACTTGATGATCTTCTCTCATCAGCTGAGTACTGGTTTGCAGTAAATGGATCTGCTCTAAATCAGGACAAAACTCAGTTGATAGGATTCTCTCTGAAGAGTAATGCGGTGGTATCTGAGGTGAAGTTTCTAGGACTCGTCAGAAATTCTAAACTGAGTAGGAAGCCACATATTCTTTCTTTGGAGAAAAAGTTACCTTCTAAGGTATTCTTAATTAGAGCTCTGAAGGATTTCCTGGACAAGACCTCATAAAAAAGTGTCTATCATGCTGTTTTTGAAAGTATTATGAGCCATGGTCTTCTCTTTTACGGCCATGCTGAGGCATCTGAAATATTCTTAAAACAGAAGAAATTAATCAGAGTAATGGCTGGAGCAAAGTTTACTGTGCACTTTAAACCGTTATTTATAAAACTAAAAATTTTATCTTTTTATTCGTTATATGTTTATCAGTACAGTGTTTAAGATATATTAAGTTAAATTTAAGTAAAAACTAAAAATTTTATCTTTTTATTCGTTATATGTTTATCAGTACAGTGTTTAAGATATATTAAGTTAAATTTAAGTAAAAACTAAAAATTTTATCTTTTTATTCGTTATATGTTTATCAGTACAGTGTTTAAGATATATTAAGTTAAATTTAAGTAATTTTGTTAAAGCTTAAGATGTACATAGTCATAACACTAGATTTAAGAATAACTTAGTACATACTAGTCATAGGTTATGAAAATATGGCCAGTTTTGGCCATAATTATGTCTAGGTATAACACTTTTTAATAGTTTAGATTCTGTGATACAGCAGCTTGAATACAAAGAATTTTGTGATAGAATTAAGAATTTTCTGTTGTTGAATCCATTATATAGTATAAGTTAATTTTTAGCTTTAAATATAAGTTTATTACCATTAGGATTAGTATTTACCATGTTTTTAATTTTAAAGATAGACCAAACTGTGTACTGATATACTGTATTTGTCCTTTTCAGCTTTAAGTTGATTGATCTGTTATTGTTATATAAACAATTTTAGTTTTATTAATTTTAAGTTATTTTCTATGATATTTATGATTATTTTATGTTTTGGGTTTTGTCTTGTTTTGTTCACCACTTTTAAATCTTGTATGGAATTTTAATTTAATAATCTATGAGAATTTTAGTTTAACAATTTATATGTATATTAATTTGTATTTTATTAATGTATTGATAAACTAGTAATGACGCTATGATACCATGTTGTACAAATTGTACTGGTCTAGAACAAAGAATTTATTTATTTATTTATTCAATCTGTGTACGGGAGTGATTTTATTTTACACGCGCACAGCAGGATTTTGATGTGTAAAAATATTAGAATGGTGCTTTGAGATCATAAAAATAATAAGGAAAACTCAAATTAATATCTACCGCCAATAATGCTGAAGGATATATAGGTGTTCCATTTCTTTTCAGTGGTTTTTCTCGAAAAATTCGGGAGTTGATTTATAAAAGAAAAAATAAGAGAGAGAGAAAAAATAGACATAAAGAGCGGCTATATGCATATGATGATAATTTATGGCTATTATTAGATGGCTATAAATTTCTCCTTAAATAAAATATAATAGTTCAGTACAATCGTCGTAAAAATGTGGGGTTACCCTTCGTCAAATAAAGTAGTTTTGATTTTCGGTCTTTGTATATGATGTATGGTTAATGATAATCTAATTTGACCTCGGCAGACCTCCGGATCATTGTGAAATGAATAAAATCCCGTTTATGACCCATTTTACAGTAAAATTGAATATAAGACTAAATGTTAAACAAAATGTTTTTTTTTTTTCAAATCCAATACTTACCATGCCAATCCACACAGCTGTTCAAAGTTTCAAATAACTTCCAAAATCAGCCAATTTAAAATACTTTGATTTTAGTTTTCGTCGCTTTTGACATATAAGGACAAAGTAAGACCAAATTGGTCTCTGGAATATGAAAGTTTTAAGTGGGAAGGGTCAACTTCGAGGAGGTGAAATTCACTCGTAGAAATGCAGTAAACACTCTGCTCTGTTTCTATTAGTGAGAAAACGATGATTGTGGACCCCCTCACACTGTTCCAAATTATGCGTTCCAAAATAGAGAGAAACAAGTGTTGGAACGAAGTTCTATATAGCGCTTTAAACGCTGGGAGTCCGCAATGGGAGCCCGCTGGGAGTCGGCAATGGGAGCCCGCTGGGAGTCCGCAATGGGAGCCCGCTGGGAGTCCGCAATGGGAGCCCGCTGGGAGTCCGCAATGGGAGCCCGCTGGGAGTCCGCAATGGGAGCCCGCTGGGAGTCCGCAATGGGAGCCCGCTGGGAGTCCGCAATGGGAGCCCGCTGGGAGTCCGCAATGGGAGCCCGCTGGGAGTCCGCAATGGGAGCCCGCTGGGAGTCCGCAATGGGAGCCCGCTGGGAGTCAGCAATGGGAGCCCGCTGGGAGTCACGACCATAAAAAACTGACCGGTACAAAACCAACCATCAAGAAATCAATTGATGACTATAAACTCACGTAAACGTAAGCTCCAAAAGTAAAATTGGTATTTTAGGATGGGAAAAAATTCTAAGTTCATCTATTCCATGGGACAAACAACTTTTTTTTTAGTAAAACCAACACCGACACCGTTATTCAGTGTTAAATATCACTAAATTTAGTAAAGCGTACCTAAACGTTTAAAAGAGACAAAAACAACGTTTTTACCGATATGTTACTTTCTAACGTAACGATTTTAATATAACTTCATACACATTGTCTAAAGTACATTATATTTAAACAGGCATGAAACATTTCTACTTGATACAAGAGGTTTTTGAGTTGTGAAATGATATATTTTATAATATTTTAAATAGAGTAGGCCAGGGCGTGAGGGTTAGGAAACAGTCCTGTTCTCTCGCTCTTCTACAACCATCATTATACCTATCAACTTATCATGAATAATTTATTTCTCAATATTAAATACATAATATTATGACGCTCGCATTAATGACAAAAAAAAGAAATGATTTTCTTTTAATTTTGTCTTAATTCCGCTAAATACAAATAGTTAGTTGCTTTAATTTCGTCTCTTTTCTATCTATACCATGTATAAATAGTTCATTTCTACTGGGTGTCCCGCGACACCAACTTTTTTTTCTTTTTTTTTAACCTTATAAAGAGGTATAATTGGTGCGGGTTTCACCTCAATTAACGAAATAGTTCCAAAATTATTTAGCGTTTATGTTTCAAAGTTGTGAATTTTCACCTTTTCCCTTGTCACTTAAGAGGGAATTAGGAAGAGCACTGTCTTACTTCTACGCAGTATCCACTCCTGCTAGACTGGACGATTCCTGTATCACTCTATATTAATTAGAGCTCTGAAGGATTTCCTGGACAAGACCTCATAAAAAAATGTCTATCATGCTGTTTGTGAAAGTGTTATGAGGATGGTCACGCAGTATTCACTCCTGTTAGACTGGACGAGTCTTGTATCACTCCTGTAAGACTAGACGAGTCTTGTATCACTCCTGTAAGACTGGATGAGTCCTGCATCACTCCTGTTAGACTGCATGAGTCTTGTATCCCTCCTGTAAGACTGGACGAGTCTTGTATCACTCCTGTTAGACTGGACGAGTCTTGTATCACTCCTGTTAGACTGGACGAGTCTTGTATCACTCCTGTAAGACTGGACAAGTCTTGTATCACTCCTGTGCGACTTCATCATACCAGAGCAGGGGTTTGCAATCTTTTTGGTAGAAGGAGTTAGTTAGTTTTTGCAGCGGACGACGCATGTCCAGCAAACGTTGAAGAGAACTAGAGCAGAGCATATTCTTTAAAATATGCGAGAGAGGTAAAATAGAAATGTCATTATTCAACGATTTCCTCTAAGCACGGAGCTCAATCTAGGCTCAAAAATTACTATAGCTTTCAGCGGCTGTAACACTACATTAACACTTTTTGGCCAAGGAATGATTCTTTATTTTTATTTATTTATTTTTTTTTTTTTTCCTACATTTAAAAAACAACCACACCTTTAAGTGAACGCAGCTATCACACTTGAGCCCAATGCCATGCCTGAGCAGGCCACCAGGGCAGAAGGGAGCTTGCTTGCCTCGTTATATGGAGGCAACAATAAAACCCAAAACCTTAACGACCTACTGTTTCAGTGAATGATGTGTGTGAAGGCAGCAACAAAAACTTCTTTCAGCCAGATTGCCTTCAACTTAGGATGATCATTTTTACTTTCTGCAGACTTATAGAGAGGTAAACGTTTTGTTTGCTTTTTCTTCTTGTTAATTATTTATGTGCACCATACTGCGCACTGCATTACTTATTTCAACTCTTGACACATTATGACTACAACTATTATTCTGTTTCATAACTTTGTTATGAAGGTATGCTCATACATAAATTTATATCTACCTTTCATACTATAATATATTATGATTCAATATATAACGAAAAGCTTTAATTATTTGTGTAAATCCCTTTTTTTCTGTTAAAATTATAAAAACGACTTAACTCAACCCTACTTCTAAAAATTGCATACATACTAAATATAAAATGTCGAATAGCTGCATCTTGGAAAGTATTGAATTTGTAGAAACTATTTTTGGTCTTTTTTTATAAGGGATATGCCGCCACTGTGGGATGTGCTAAATTAACACTTATTTGTCAAAGTGAGTAAATAATTTTTTTTTCGGTATCTTTGAAAAAATTAGTGAGCTGGGTTAAGATTATTGTTTTACTTAACCTTATCTTCTTTAAACGCTGGGCCCAATATTTTTTAGAATAAGACAGTCAGATTAGTCTCATGCCCTACATGAGACAGGGGCCTCCAATAAGTTGCAACACGAACTCATCGCTACCAAAGGCCTTCCTCGGAGGATTTTTTGGAACAAAGTTCCTTATGGCACGTTCTGGAGCTCGGGAGTGAATCCGAAAAAAACGACCAAAATCACAGTCACAAAATAACCGTCACGAAATCTACCGGTGACGATAACTTGAGTAAAAGATGACCGAGTTAGTTGAAATGTGGTACACATTTGGACTCTCTCTATCAGTTTAAAAATAAATTTAAGTCTGTAAATTATAAATTTCATGTGTATCCTCGATCATCCTTATGTCAAAGCATCAGTCTTGACAAGAGGGCCGTCTAGTAATGTAAGTGAAAAAAGAAAAAAAAAAAAGAAAAAGAGAACATGAGTAAAAAAAACAAAAACAAATGGGTGATAATAAAGTCGGTAAAATGGTATTTCAAAGGCATTATCATAGTAGGTCTAAGAACCGAATACTACTAGCAGCAATTGAATAAATAAATTAAGAATTAATGAAAACCAACTCTATACTTAAAAATTAATGAAAATCTATAGGCAAGACTAACACCGCTAAATATAGGACCAAATGCGAAATGGATATGTGATCTACATCCTCTGTTTATACACAAATGCTATGTCCATTTGTCCATGTCCAGTCCAATCTATTGGACATTTGAAGATTCCCTGTCTTCATTAGTCAAAGCTTCGTCTGCTAAAGTCAATAGTAATCATATGTCAGTAAATGGGTTGTTGCAAACCTTGCGAATTGATTGACCAGTGGTGTGTGGTACTTTGAGTAGATTAGAGCAGCAAATTCCTGAAGGCAGCATAACTTAAAATAGAATTATGGGATTCAGTAATTAATCCTTATCTGCTTTTGGAAGGAGGTATCCTTATAATAATATTAATAGTAACAATAATTGGCATAATTTTAGTATGTAATTCAATACTATTATAGATATATTGAATTATAAATACCTACATAATATCTGAAAAATGAGATTGTAGAATTTTTTCTTGCTAATAATATTTAACATAATTAATGTATATTTTAATGACACCGGAGATTAATTAAAAAAATTTAATGTGTCAAAATACAAAGAAAGAAGGTAATCACACACGTGGAAATCAAAACTGATCTAGAGCTGACCTGTCTCATGCCCTACATGAGACAGGGGGCTCCAATAAGTTGCAACACGAACTCATCGCTACCAAAGGCCTTCCTCGGAGGATTTTTTGGAACAAAGTTCCTTATGGCACGTTCTGGAGCTCGGGAGTGAATCCGAAAAAAACGACCAAAATCACAGTCACAAAATAACCGTCACGAAATCTACCGGTGACGATAACTTGAGTAAAAGATGACCGAGTTAGTTGAAATGTGGTACACATTTGGACTCTCTCTATCAGTTTAAAAATAAATTTAAGTCTGTAAATTATAAATTTCATGTGTATCCTCGATCATCCTTATGTCAAAGCATCAGTCTTGACAAGAGGGCCGTCTAGTAATGTAAGTGAAAAAAGAAAAAAAAAAAAGAAAAAGAGAACATGAGTAAAAAAAACAAAAACAAATGGGTGATAATAAAGTCGGTAAAATGGTATTTCAAAGGCATTATCATAGTAGGTCTAAGAACCGAATACTACTAGCAGCAATTGAATAAATAAATTAAGAATTAATGAAAACCAACTCTATACTTAAAAATTAATGAAAATCTATAGGCAAGACTAACACCGCTAAATATAGGACCAAATGCGAAATGGATATGTGATCTACATCCTCTGTTTATACACAAATGCTATGTCCATTTGTCCATGTCCAGTCCAATCTATTGGACATTTGAAGATTCCCTGTCTTCATTAGTCAAAGCTTCGTCTGCTAAAGTCAATAGTAATCATATGTCAGTAAATGGGTTGTTGCAAACCTTGCGAATTGATTNGCAAATACAATTATATATATCGTGATACAACTAATAGTAAAAAAATGTAACTTAAATTATAAACTCTTATTAAAAGTTAATTAAAATGTATGAAGTTTTGGTAATCGGAAAAATAAAAGAAAAAGTTTTGTATTTACCAAAATTTGGAAAATTATATTTCCCTTTTTAAGGTATTACACTAGCATGTGATTTTTATATATTCACTATCGTATTATACCATGAAGAAGCTAACCTCAAATTCTACTTAATTCAAATCTACATATTTTAAATTTATAGTGTCAGTAGAGTACGAGCATTTCAAGATACTTTCGATTATGTCGAAACTGATTTCCCCTAGGAAAAAGAGAAATCAGCTTGTCAAAATGATGCTTGAGAGGAACGTATTGAACAAGTTGACTACATCAATCAAATCATTCTTCGCGAGGGACAACTCAGACGTAATATCATAGCAAACTTATCTTTGACAGCCTTGCTGCTTTATATAAAATACAATTATTATTTAAGTACAATAAAAGCGCTGTACTCGGAAGAAAAAGGACAATATCAATGTCACCAACCAATCAACCAAATCAGAGTAAGGTAAAAGAAGTAATCGAAATATAGATATGAATAAAGAGCTTCTTTTTCATGGTTAGCTCATAGCTTGGATAAAATTTGAATAAAACAAGAGGAACTTCAAATCTGATAAAAATGACATTACAATGAAAGCAGTTGTGAACCAACCCAGAGCTTTCGGATGAAATATTATTTTAGAACTTTTGAATTTTCACATGAAGTTTATCATAATTCCGGATCAGTTAGTGGTGCATGAATTTAATGTCACGACGCTTAACATAATGCAATTTTTATTATTTATGGGAACTGGTACGGTCGAGTGGTTAGATTACTTACAGCACGTCTAAAATGTAGGTAAAACCACCATGTATCTGGTTCAAAACTTTTTAAGATAAAACCTGTTTTACACTGCGATGATCATACCGTGTATTTGTGTAAAGAGATCGAAACTTCGCTAAACTATGTAGAGTTTGTCCTATGTGCAATAACTTATACAGAAGAAAATTACAGGGAAGCCCTAAAAACCATCCCTTTAAAACTAGTAGTTGAATTTCTTTTTAACGGAAATGCATTGTCAAAATGAAAGAAAAAGACTTTCTGAGTACAAATACGGATTTGGTTTCTATTTTGCACCAATTCATCTATGCTCCATGCGTTTAAAATTGATTTTTTTGTATCCCCTTCCCCCTTCCTCCTCCCTTATCTTAACAAATGAACGGAAAAATAATAATCAACGGAAAAAATTTAAATCAAATTATAATATTACTATTTTCAACGGAAGGCAGACAGAGGAATAATAGTTAGAATATCTTAAAATCAAAAACAGGATTAAAGGAATTTTCAAACGCCGCATTTTTTGTGAATTAGTCCCCCTCCCCCTTAAAAAAAATCTTCGCAATGTATTATGATGGGGACGGTTTGGGCGAGAATGTTTTCATAGTAGTAGTAGTAATCTAGTACTTCCTACTAGAACGGGTAGGACCAACCACTTGTTCAAATCTGGCAATTAGGCCTATTTTACTAGCTTCTTTGTGGAGAGCTCCAGCTACTATCATACATTTGTACACTGTACCACCGAAGCGAAGCGTGTATGGTGTGGTCATTACTGAGCTATATAAGTGTGCGTCGAAGCGTGGGGGAAGAGTTCCCCACAGGGGGGTATCCTTCCTCCTGATTCGTCCACAATTTATAGATGCAATTCAGATTATGATGGTACGGGATCGAACCCACGAGCAATCGCCCAGCTGAGGAAGCGCCTAGAGGCCACGCTGGCTTCCAATATTTCCATTCTAAGAAAGGGTTCAAACTGTATAACCTAAAACTAATTTTTTTAATTGCCGCCACCTTGGCTGGGCAAAATAATAACTGAAGACGATTATCTTTAATAATTATATTTGTTGAAATATCTACAGACAAGCCGAATTTGTGCTTTATGCCGAATGTGTGTATTTGTTTTACTTTTAAAGTTGGTGAAAAATGCCGTTCTTTATTATGCTTAAAAAATGTTTCCACTGCGAAGAAAAAAAAAAAAAAAAACATTTCTATTACAAAATTCTGGTTCATTTGTTTCACTTTTTCATACCCTAGTTGAAAGAGGAGCTTACTTTTTACCTCAAGCATACCTAATGAATATTGATACCCGGTTATTAATGAAGTAAAGCGGGATGCGAAGTCGAGATAACCTGACCAAGCGCTGTTTTTTATTATTTTTCTTTATAACACTTACTCATCACATTCTATTTTTTTTTTTTTTTTTTTGAGATTGTCTATCTTTACATTTTTATATTTTAACATTTTTTTTATTTGATATGCAGAGTTTAAATTATGTAGTTAGTTAAAAAAATAATCATTAGTTGTCATTGTAATTATTATTGTAATTTGGATTATTTAATCTTCGTTGATATAAGTTCTTTATGTTCGTAAGTTGGAACACGGGAGTGCGGTAAAGTAAAATGAGTGCGTTAAAGTAAAAAGAGTGCGGTACAGTAGTAAATGCAGGAATCTGCTGTTTTGCGTACTATTTTGAGTGCGATAACAACCACTTTATTGGTGAACTGTAGGAAAAAATATATAATTGTTATATACATTCTCCTGAAATCTGTAATTGACGATAATCCTTATAATTTCCTAATATTATACTTTCATTGTATTCAAACATCTCAAAGTAAACTATAATATTTTATTTTGCAAATACAATTATATATATCGTGATACAACTAATAGTAAAAAAATGTAACTTAAATTATAAACTCTTATTAAAAGTTAATTAAAATGTATGAAGTTTTGGTAATCGGAAAAATAAAAGAAAAAGTTTTGTATTTACCAAAATTTGGAAAATTATATTTCCCTTTTTAAGGTATTACACTAGCATGTGATTTTTATATATTCACTATCGTATTATACCATGAAGAAGCTAACCTCAAATTCTACTTAATTCAAATCTACATATTTTAAATTTATAGTGTCAGTAGAGTACGAGCATTTCAAGATACTTTCGATTATGTCGAAACTGATTTCCCCTAGGAAAAAGAGAAATCAGCTTGTCAAAATGATGCTTGAGAGGAACGTATTGAACAAGTTGACTACATCAATCAAATCATTCTTCGCGAGGGACAACTCAGACGTAATATCATNAAAAGCTTTTGTTCCTAAAATTCCCCCCCCCCCCCTTATCTTGTTTTTATTGAAAAGGGCTTCATAACGATCTTAATTTAAGTAAAGGTGCTCTGAATCAGCTTGAATCGTAAACCAATCATTCTGTTGATACATTCTACGTCTATATTTGTTGTATTGAAACGATTGATTAGTAGTACGGTCCAAATAGAGTAGAGTAAAAGTGCGGATACTGTAACCAAAAAATGAAAAGCGGATTTTGTAACCAAAAAAATGTTAAAGCGGATACTGTAACCAAAAAAATG